>OZ010583.1:63977581-64077581 GCA_963932145.1 Acanthosepion lycidas
ATCAGTCTTGGTTTAAAAGGTGTTCCATCATAATATTTTATAAATCAGTCTTGGTTTAAAAGGCGTTCCATCATAATATTTTATAAATCAGTCTTGGTTTAAAAGGTGTTCCATCATAATATTTTATAAATCAGTCTTGTTTTAAAAGGCGTTCCATCATAATATTTTATAAATCAGTCTTGGTTTAAAAGGTGTTCCATCATAATATTTTATAAATCAGTCTTGGTTTAAAAGGCGTTCCATCATAATATTTTATAAATCAGTCTTGGTTTAAAAGGCGTTCCATCATAATATTTTATAAATCAGTCTTGGTTTAAAAGGCGTTCCATCATAATATTTTATAAATCAGTCTTGGTTTAAAAGGTGTTCCATCATAATATTTTATAAATCAGTCTTGGTTTAAAAGGCATTCCATCATAATATTTTATAAATCAGTCTTGGTTTAAAAGGTGTTCCATCATAATATTTTATAAATCAGTCTTGGTTTAAAAGGTGTTCCATCATAATATTTTATAAATCAGTCTTGGTTTAAAAGGTTTTCCATCATAATATTTTATAAATCAGTCTTGGTTTAAAAGGCGTTCCATCATAATATTTTATAAATCAGTCTTGGTTTAAAAGGCGTTCCATCATAATATTTTATAAATCAGTCTTGGTTTAAAAGGTGTTCCATCATAATATTTTATAAATCAGTCTTGGTTTAAAAGGTTTTCCATCATAATATTTTATAAATCAGTCTTGGTTTAAAAGGCGTTCCATCATAATATTTTATAAATCAGTCTTGGTTTAAAAGGCGTTCCATCATAATATTTTATAAATCAGTCTTGGTTTAAAAGGTGTTCCATCATAATATTTTATAAATCAGTCTTGGTTTAAAAGGCGTTCCATCATAATATTTTATAAATCAGTCTTGGTTTAAAAGGTGTTCCATCATAATATTTTATAAATCAGTCTTGGTTTAAAAGGCGTTCCATCATAATATTTTATAAATCAGTCTTGGTTTAAAAGGTGTTCCATCATAATATTTTATAAATCAGTCTTGGTTTAAAAGGCGTTCCATCATAATATTTTATAAATCAGTCTTGGTTTAAAAGGTGTTCCATCATAATATTTTATAAATCAGTCTTGGTTTAAAAGGTGTTCCATCATAATATTTTATAAATCAGTCTTGGTTTAAAAGGTGTTCCATCATAATATTTTATAAATCAGTCTTGGTTTAAAAGGCGTTCCATCATAATATTTTATAAATCAGTCTTGGTTTAAAAGGTGTTCCATCATAATATTTTATAAATCAGTCTTGGTTTAAAAGGCGTTCCATCATAATATTTTATAAATCAGTCTTGGTTTAAAAGGTGTTCCATCATAATATTTTATAAATCAGTCTTGGTTTAAAAGGTGTTCCATCGTAATATTTTATAAATCAGTCTTGGTTTAAAAGGTTTTCCATCGTAATATTTTATAAATCAGTCTTGGTTTAAAAGGCGTTCCATCATAATATTTTATAAATCAGTCTTGGTTTAAAAGGTGTTCCATCATAATATTTTATAAATCAGTCTTGGTTTAAAAGGCGTTCCATCATAATATTTTATAAATCAGTCTTGGTTTAAAAGGTGTTCCATCATAATATTTTATAAATCAGTCTTGGTTTAAAAGGCGTTCCATCGTAATATTTTATATTGCTTCACAGAATTTGTTTTATTTTGTTACAGTCAATTTGCCAAGTTGAAAATATGTCATTATTTGTGGGGTTTTAAAAATCTTAGTTCAATTCTTTCTTTGCTTTCATTATTTTTTCCTTTCCTTTAGTTTCTGATTTCAGTACATTTTAGATATTTATTGTTCTTTTTGGAATTTGACAATATAAAATATAATTTTTGTATATTGTTTGAAGTGTATTTTTAGTTTATTTATGGTTTGAGTAATTACTGGTGTTTGAGTCAAATTAAAATGTATTTTGTTTACTTTTACATTTTCTTTTTTTGGCATGCTTGTATTTCTTCATTTGTTGCAGTGTTTTGTACTTTATGCATTGTTTTTTTTTTTTACATATTTGTGATTTTGCTTTTCTGTCTGCTTGTCAACTTCAAAATGTATCATGTCTGTGTATCTTTCTTTTGTTTTTGTTTTTTTATTTTTATTAGCTTTATAAATTTGTCGGTTTTATTTTTGTCTACTCATTATTGATTTTCAACAGACATAATTTTTTATTATTTTTGTCTGATTAAAAACGTTTTTTTTTTTATATCATTTATTTGTTAATTTTCAAAAATATTTTGTTTCTTTTCATCTACTAATCATTGCCAACCAAATATTTTATTATATGCTCATATGAATAATGTAGATTGCCTTGCAAGTAGAAGACAACAGATAAATGAGAATGGGATCAGCATTAACTTAAAAATAATCATTACTAATGTACCCTAATGAGGAGGCATGGTGGAACAATGGATAACGGCTCAGATTGAGGAATCAGAGAGCCAAGTTCAAATTCCACTCGAATCCATTATATTCACTTATGTGCTAATACCCTTGGGAAAGGTATGAATCCTCTTCTTCTCCCCCCAGCTATGAGTAAATAGCAGCAAAGACCGGGTTCTATAGCCTTGGATGGCAACTGGTCTACAGCAGAAAGAAATGGCAACCTACTGCGGGAAAAAATCTGCCTCATCAGTCATGTATTGAAAGATACATGAGCACCTAAGTGTGTATCACTTATGGCACATAACTGAACTGAATGTACGCCATTTCTAAGAAGTACATTGTTTCCAGAAGTAGATACTTGAAAAGTGGAATTGGTGAACTAAATCCAAATTTTGGTGAAGACTGACTTTCATCTAAGATAAAATGATTGGAAGACTGAAATTATCCCTTTACTTATTTCTATAAACCTGCAGTGGTTAAAATATTTCCTCTGTGAATTTTCCTACATTTTTTCTTTTAGACACTGTATATTAGATGGCAAATCTTTAAATAGATTGTTTAATGTCCAGTAAAACTAATTCTGTATGATTTTAGTCCATTAGAGTTTATTGAATTTTTAAAATAATATTCTGTTTTTTAATACACTTGTGTTGCCAGCTAACTCAATTACCAGACACTTTGTGGATATCACGTTCTGTTCCTTTTTTGTATCTCTTCAGTTTTCTACCATTTTTGTTTCCAGTTTTGAAAATAAAGTTTTCGTTCAGTTCTTTCATTCTATTTCACTTTGTTTCTCTTTTGTCATTTGTTACTCTTCCTTTCTTTCTCTTCTTTCTTCATTCCATTTCACCTTTGTCTCTGTGGCCACAGTACATAAACATTTTTGTTGTCCTGCACTTATTTATTATTCTTCTTGTCTCTTGACCTCTACCAATTTCAACCAATCTGTGTCAGACCCACCACATTACTTCTGCTCCAGTGGTCACGCCTAACTCACTCTATGTTGTAGATAACTGCAGGACACAAATAGGTAACAAGTGTAGATGCTGGAATCCAATAGCAAGCTTAGAGACTGACTAAGTTCAAACAACAGACATATATCGATTACTTGCAGAATACTTCATGCAGTGAACCCATTTATTGTCTCTCATTTTTTCCTCTTATATTAACTATCAGCATTATTCAGAAATGTCTTTTACTACTATTTTCATTTTTATAAATATCTTTTAATCACTTGCATAATATATATATACACACATATATATATATATATATATATATATATATATATATATATATATACATATATATTAAGATACATATATATAGAGAGAGAGATATATATTAAGATACATATATATATACATATATATATATATACATATATATTAAGATATATATATATATATACATTTTGAACAATAAAAAAATATTAATATATATATATATATATATATATATATATATAAAGATGCAATACAAGTATCTAGATAGATATGCAAAAGAGTATATACAAAATAATTTATAAAGAATTAATGAATTTATTTTTGTCACTTCAAACATTATTATAGGGGATACTCATATTTGATATAGATGCCAAATTTTTATTTTAAATAATGTTTATTATGTTTATTGATCTACACATTTGAGTAATCTCTAATGGAGATTGAACCTTTGTTCTCTTTTTATTGGATAAACCACTGTTTGATCCAGTGTGTTTTAACTACTTAACTGCAAGGAACACATTTAAGCAAGACTCAATTTTTCCCTTTGTAATTATATATGAAGTATTAAAAATATCAGATTTTAAAAAAATCGATCAATTATTATTTTTGAAAGCCCATATCTACTCAGTTTTGAATGAAGCACATGTGCTTTCCTTACAAATTGTGCATAATTGTGACATTCTTTGTGGCTGAGTGGTAAACCATACCAATTCAAACGATTGTTTTGTCAACAAAAATGAGATGTAGGTTCAATCCCTCCCTGCAGGTGAGCACATTTTCTTTATTGTGCACGTCAATAGACATAATAGATACTATAAAAAAAAATATGTCTATTTCAAATATGAGTAATAATAACATTTGAAGTAATAAAATAAATTATGCACAACTAATTTTTATGGTATAATGGGTGAGGCAGTTATATTATGTGCTTTATAATTTAAAATAAATTATAAATTTATAAAACTAACATTATTTTAACATAGATTTCATAGCGACTACCAAGAGAGAAGATCATTAGCTCTCTTTTTAAATATTTTTTCCTTGTCTGTTAATATATATTTCTGAGTTGAAAATAGAATTAAGATTTAGAACTTTCCTTTGTTTTATATTTTAAACTTCCCTTTCTGCCAGTTTATCATTGTGTATGGGTATATGCGCGTGTATGTGTGTGTGCAATGCTAAATACAATAAGATGAAGATAGATAAGCCAGAATACCTGTGTATGCTTTTGTAAAACTAGGTATGTGTATATTTCCATTTTAGTATCCTTTTAACTTTTCATTATTGCTTTCCGTTGCTCTATCTTCTTACTTTTAGTGTTTCTGGTTGATGGTATAAAATTCTTGCATATTTTTCTTTTTACTCACTTGATGGAATCTATATAAAAAAAGAAGGAAGTAATAATATTTTATTCATTTGCTTTTTCTATGAATTGAATTTTTCAACTGTGCCCTGTATGTTTTTCAGTTGTTTTTTCCTGTTCTCTTCAACCCACACAATGTCTCAGCTTAGAGTGTCTCACATTATAACATTAAATCAGCTTCAGAATTATTGAAAATAATGGTGTGTGATATCTTTGGCTATCATGCATCTCTATGCATTAAGATCAACCCTGTTCATAAATCTTATGTAAATGATGAGCAACAAGCACATTAATATTTTTGGCACATGTCCAGCAGCAGCAGCAGCAGCAGCAGCAACAGTGGTGGCATCCTGATTAGCATATTGATCCAGCAAGCCAAGGATTATGATTGCTTTTCTCCCTCAGTTTTTAAAAAGCTTTATGTTCTAATACCAGTTTTATTGAGGAAATGTACAAATAAATCTCATTTAAAACCATACACTAGTAAAAAAATACATGAAAAATTGTATGACTTAATGTTTGCGATGGAATTCATTTAACGTACATATTATTTTTATTTTGAAATACAATAATATATATATATATATATATATATATATATATATATAACTTCACACATAGAACTGAATCTCTATTGAGTGATATGCATATAACCCATTCCATGGTTTCTACTATCATCTCTAACCTAGATCCCCACAAAGCATATGAATCCGATGGATCCTCTGATAGTCATTTAGAAGTGTGCCACTGAACTGTCTCCTGTTCTCTCTAAACTGTATAATAAGTACCTCACTGCTTCCTGCTTTCCTGCCTGCTGTAAGTCATTATCTGTTGTTCCAGTTTTTAAGAACTCTGCTGAACCATCCAACACATCTATTGGCCTGTTAGCCTTCTACCTCTTTTTGGGAAACTCCTACAGGCCCTAATAAATCCTGAATTAGTTCATCATCTCTCATTGAAGGGTCTTTTCTCAGTGAAGCAATATGGCTTTCGTTAACTGCTGATGTACTGACAATAATTGTGGACACAGTCTATCATGCTCTAGATAAAGACAGTGAAATCAGGGATGTAGCATTGGAAATCTCAAAATACTTTGACAAGGTTTGGCATTCTGTTCTTTCCCACAAGCTGAAAAAGGGCACATTTTTGAGCTGATCTAGTTGTTCCTATGAAGTTGTGAAATGAAAGTTATCCTGAATAGCCACTCATCTAGATCCTTTCATACTAACATGGCTGTCTCCAACGGTTCCATTTTTAGTCCCACATATTTTTAATCTTCATTAATGACCTTTCCAATGACATCGGCTCTCAACTTGGTATCTATGCAGACAATACTACCATTTACTACTCCTGCTAGGAGGTTTTGAGGAGCATGGAACCACTTTTTAATTGCCAGTGTTCTCAGGTCCCTGATCCAGGGTGATAGAACCTGTTAGGGTCCCAGCTATGGGCAAATAGTTAACACCCAAATTGGGATCAAAACATGTAAAAATTGGTTTTATTACCAGCAATACATTTTTGTAAAAAATTATTACAAGCAATGAATTTTTGGAGAAAATAATTATTATCAGCAATACATTATTACCAACAATATTTTTTGGAAAAAAATATTAGCTGCAATACATTTCTGGGAAAAAATTACCAGCAATACATTTTTGGAAAAAGAAATATTACCAGCTATAAAAATCTTGGCAGCATTAAATAACCCATTGAGTTTGATATGCCATAAAACAAACCAAACCATTTACTCCTTCCTCAATAGTAAGCCTGATCAGACAAGTTCAAAATGGCATCTGATGTACAAAACAACCTCAAGACCATCACTAGCTGGGGCAAATGATTACTTGTCAATTCTGAAGCATCCGGAACAAAATTGTATACCTGCACAAGACTGGAATGGGCTACAAGATGATTGGCAGCAGCTAAGTGAGAAGGAGTCAACTGTTGGTGCGATAATAAGAAAATGGAAGAAACACCAATTGACTATCAATCTCCCTCAGTCTGGAGCTCCATGCAAGATGTGCCAATGTGGAGTGAACCTAATGATGAGAAAGGTGAGGAAACTCCATGGCAAGAGCTTGTAGATGATCTCAAGGCAGCTGGGACCACAGTCACCAAGATGACCATTAGTAATACACTACATTGTAGTAGTCTGAAATCAAGTAGTGCCCCCAAGGTACCCCTGCTCAAGAAGGCATGATGTACAGTCCTGTCAGAAGTTTGCAAATGAGCACCTGGATGATTCAGAGGAGGGTTGGGAGAAAGTGCTGTGGTCAGATGAGACTAAATTGAGCTTTTTGGTCTCAGCTCAACATGCTGTGTTTGGAGAGAAAAAAAAGCTGACTTGGACCCCAAGAACACCTTCCCAACCATTAAGCATGTTGGTGGAAACATTTGGCTTTGGAGCAGTTTCTCTGCTAAGGGAACAGGATGACTACACCGGGTTGAGCAAAAGATAGATGGGTTCAAGTACAGGGAAATCTTGAGTGAAAACCTCCTTGCCTCAGCTAGGACACTGAAGATGGGTCATGGATGGGTGTTCCAGTATGACAATGACCCAAAGCATATGGCTAAGGCAACAAAGGAGTGGCTCAAGAAGAAGCACATTAAAGTAATTGAGTGGCCTAGTCAGTCTTCAGACCTTAATCCTTTAGAGAATCTGTGGAGGGAACTGAAGCTTTGAGTTGCCTAACAACAACCTACAAACCTTAGGGATTTGGAGAGGATCTGCAAAGAGGTGTGGGCCACCCACCCCCCGGGATCTGTAAAAACTTGTTAACTATCTACAGGAAATGTCTGGCTGCTTTGCTTGCCAACAAGGGTTTCTTCACCAAATAATGAATTATGTTTTGCTATGGGGTCAAATAGTTATTTTTTCAATAAAAAAGAAATAAATGCTCAAAAATGAATATAATTTTCTAGAATATTTTTATATTCTATTTCTCACTTTCAAGACGGACCTCTCCTGAAAATTATAGACAGTTTTATTTTTGTAAGGTGGCAAACTCAGAAAATCAGCATAGGATGAAATACTTATTTTCACCACTGTATGTATGTGTATGTATATATATATATATATACTTTTAAATATATATGTATGTGCATATATATATGTATATATATATATATATATGTATGTATATATATGTATATATATATATATATATGTATGTGTATATATATATATATATATATATATATATATATATATATGTGTGTGTGTGTGTATATATATATATATATATATATATATATGTATATATGTATATGTATGTAACATATATGTATTTATGTGTGTGTATATATATATATTTATATATATATGTATATATGTATTTATGTGTATGTATATATATATATTTATATATATATGTATATATGTATTTATGTGTGTGTATATATATATATTTATATATATATATGTATTTATGTGTGTGTATATATATATATATATATATATATATATATATATATATGTATATATATGTGTGTATATATATATATATATATATGTGTGTGTGTGTGTGTATATATATATATATATATATATATATATATATGTGTGTGTGTGTGTTAAAGATCAAATGAAGATTAGCATCTGACAGGATGATAAAATAAAAGAACGAATAGGAAATGTAATATAAAACAAATAATCACCACATGTCTAAATTGTTTAATCTGACATGCTTAAATGAAAATATGCTGCCAAAATCTATGGAGTATGTATATATATATATATATATATATATATATATATATATATATATATATATATATACATATATATATATATATATATATATATATATATATACTTGTGTCAGGTTATTCTGATAGGATGGTACTGGAATCACATGTAAGCCAGTACAGACTGTTAGTAGTCAAGTAATCGGTAACTAAACCAGTTCACCCACCAGGTCTACTTGATGAGGAGGATGGCTAGAAACCATGCAGGAGAGTTCTTTGACAGTTCAACAGCCACCTATCTATCTGTGCATAAGAACATAGAAATTATTTTGGTTGTTTATCCAGATGTGCGGTTAGCCCACTTGGGGTGGGACATCCCAATCCTTCTTGGAGTCTCGTAGGAGAAGGAAACTCTGATAGAAAACCTGCCTCATGGCCACACTATATATCTTGCAGCTGCTTGTCTCTGGACAATGTTGTTTTGTAGTGAGGGTTGATGCATTGCTCTGCAAGCAGCATCCAACCTTAAAACCCAAACAGACATTACTGACAACTTGCTATCTTGTAGGTTTTTTTTCAATCAAATTCTGATGGTGATGCAGTGACATGTACAGGTCTGCATTGCTGGAAGTGCGTAGCTGCTGACCTGCACATTTGGTGGCCTCTGGATAGATGCAAAGTCACTAGTTCACCTTCATTGAGAGAGGGATGGCTTTCAGTTCTTCCAGTGATGGATGAGCAGCTATTTAAGGAGAGCACTGCTCACCAGAAGATTGCTAGAAGGGTCAAGAAAAGGTGACCCAATTCATTCATTTGGCCAGTATAGCACAGCTGGTGGATGTCTGTTTTGCACTCGAACAAAAGTAAAAAAGAAGCTAAGGATGAAACTGAAATTATCTTGTTGGAATGTATGGACTCTCAGAGATAAGAAATGGTTAAATCCATCAACATAATCCATAAAAACAATATTTCCACATATGATAGTACTTGAGGAAATTTTCAGTTGACAATATGAATACAATAGCATTTTCTAAATTCTTTTACTTGCTAAAGACATTTTGTTTTTTTGTTAATAGTGTAGTGGACCGTGGCTGTAATGTTGTTGAGTTGACATAGAAGAAACATGTGCGTGTTCAGATTTTCTTGCTCGCTGGCCCAACTACATGAAAAGGTTGGACTTTAATTAAGTCCAAAGAAGGCAAAGAGAAACAAACAAAACACAAGACCGATAATATATGTATACAAATATATATATTAATAATAAGTTACATGGAACAGTTACAAAGGACAAAGTGTGTGTGTGAATATTCTGTATGTGTGTGTGTGTGTTGTGCTTAGCGTGTTCCCAGCATTTTGGGAAACGCTATCCCTGATGAGCGTTCACTTCGTCGAAGTAATAAGGCTGAAAGCCTGAGGAAAAAAGAGAGATTTACCTCCAGGTGTTGGCGCAAAAGCCTGAGGGAAAAAAGAGAAAGAAGCGAAGTGTCAGCGACTATTTATAGCCACAAAGAGCGACCCCTGGTGAAAGGGTTAACGTACTAAAGGAGAAGTTAACTCCGACAACAGTTACTTTATTTTTAATAAATTCATTTTGCTTTTGCCTTAAGAAAAGTCTACATTGGATCAAAGACATCGGCTAAATACAGTTTTCCTATTCTCTTTTACATTTATACATATTGTCTTTTTCTACATGTTAACACTGAGAAATCTTTCATAGATATATCTATATTAAGAAATATACATAATACCTTACATTAATTGTACAACTCTGAGTTTCATGATGAAGCAATTTTCAAGTGCTGGAATTATTATTTTTATTTTGGGTTGTCACTGGATTTTTTTTTTAAATTCTAGTTCTCATGAGATTTTATTGTTGGGGTAGAATATTATTGTTGTTAAATTATTTAAATGAATCGTAGTTTAATTTTCAATTTGAATTTAGTCCCAGATTAACATTTACAATTGAAAATAAGGTTGGAAATAAGAAATATAAATTCTAATTTAGAGACACATTGATGTTAAAAAAGTGAACTAGAACAGACAGTAAAAAATCAAGGGTGGGTAACTCTATTTTTTCCAAAAATCAATTAATAATATTATTAATATTAATATTATTAAATTAACTAAAAGTAGTGATATCAATAATAATAAAGTATGTTGTGATAAAATAGAATAAAGTACTAATAAAAATAAGATAATGGAAAGAAAAGAAATTAATACAAAATAAAACAGCATAATATAAAATGATAAAATAAATGACAGCCATATATAGATATATAAATATTCAAATGAATTAATAAATAAATAAAGGAAATAAATGAATAATCAAATAAAAATAATAAATACAAATAGATGAGTAAATAAACATGTTTGTCAGCTTCCAGAAAATTTGAGAAAAAGCAGTGCTGTTTCAATATTTGAAATTGCCAAATATCATTCAGTTATGGTAAAAACAGGATTTCCATTTGTTTTCTGTAGAGCTCATGTAAAACTTGACCTTGTCATCATGTTTGATTTCAGCTTTATAAATTAACAATTTGAACATACATTTACCATTTAATGGACAGGGTTTGCTTTTTTTAGTTTTGAGGATACTGTTGTTTTGAACCTTCAAAATATAAATAAATATATATCTCCATTATTTAGCATTAAGCACAGTTTTTTTTCTTACACTATAGATTATTTATATGTATACGATCATATACATATGTTATATGTATATGATCACTTGCTCGTATAAGTATCTATTTACCCATTTGGTTATATATATATATATATATATATATATATATATAATGAAATGGATTAAGTCCAACAGTTATTTTCCTTTTATAAAAATCGTTTATTTTCCATTTATAAAAATAAGAATATAAAAAAGTAGAAATGGAAAATATATTAAATATATATATATATATATATATATATATATAGAGAGAGAGAGAGAGAGAGAGACATACATACCCATATATATATATATATATATATATATATATATATATATAGACATACATACCCATATATATATGTATATATATATATATAAGTGTAATGTCAATTGACATATTCTGATACCTTGATCTTTTTTCTTGTCCTTCTCTTTATCCTCTCCCCAAACATGCCTCTTTACTCTTGTTCTCTACTCTCTGTAACTCCTTGTGTGCTAGTGGCACACCTGCCTTGCTTGGGGTGAAATGCTTAAAATATATATATATATATATGTGTGTGTGTGTGTGTGCTGCGTGTATTTTGGCAGCATGTTTTCATTGAGGCAAGTTTTGTTGATAATTTAGAAAAGTTTTGTCTTCCTATCCATTTATATGTTCGGATAAGCTTTCTGGTGTTAGTATTAAAAGAATAGAGAAAATTACCGTGTTGATGCATATTGTTTTATCCTGAGTACTTTTGACATTAACACAAAGTCATCTTCAGGATGTGTTTTTAAGACAAAAATGTAGTGTTCCTTATTTCCAAAGACAAAATTGCTATGTTCATCTGAAAGTTATAATATTACATGTGAAGTGAGGACCTCTAATTTTTGTGTCATGCATATGTTTATGCTCTCCTACTAATTTTTAAAAAAGAACTCTTCATACATCATAATTAGTTACCTCCCCTAGAGCATAAACATACATTACTCACATGTTTTGGCAATCCAATTCTTGGCACCTGTAGGTAGAACAATATCACTGTCACTTTTAAGTCCCTTCTTCTTATGTGAGGAAGCTGTCCAACATTCACAGCCCTGTTAGACATTAGATATTTTATAGGAATTCAGTTCTCTTTTCATTGTTCCTAACAATATTTTCCTTGTGTTACTACTTTGCTTGGTCTGTAGAAGGTATCTTTCACTATTTTTCTGCTGGTACACTTCATAAATAGTTAAAATTCTGCACCTGCTTGATTGTGACATCTCCATATGTGAGGAAATTGTTCAGTATTCACGGCCTTGTAATAAATTAGATATTTCATAACAATTCAGTTCTATTTTTTATTGTTCCTAACAATATTTTTCTTGTTTGATTTTCTCATCTCTAATTTGAAACTCATACTGTTTCTTTTGTTGGCAAAAATGTGTTCTGTCTTCCTACAGTTAACAGTTAACTTCTTCTTACTTTCCTTTACTACTTTATCTAAGAGTTCTTTCAATTTCCTTTCTAAGTCTGACATTAACACCATATCATCTTTACATCTTATGTTATTAACATTATGTTTGCTAATAATAAATCCTAGTAGGACTTACCAGTTCTCTTAGGATTGATCATCTAACTGTGTATGTTAAATAAATCCAGAGAGAAAGCATATCCTTGTCTTACTCCTCTTTCTATTTTTGTGCATTCACTGAAGTTGTTCTCTGTCTGCATGCAAGCTGTTTTGTTTATAGTAGAGGTTATGGATTACTTGAATTTCCAATGTAAGTCAAGCTTTCTGGTAATTCAAGTATGTCTTTGTATCATAACTTAACAAATTCTTTTGTGTAAGCTATGAAGCAATAGTATAGTTCTTTTTGCATTTTTCTTCCTTAGCCTGATAATTTTCAGATCATAAGGATACATTTCTTGTTCCAGTGTCTTGAAGAACACCACACAGTTCTTTTTTCTGTTTCCAGTCTATTTCTACTACAAGCTCTATTCATTAGAATCATAATAAGTTTAGTTATGTGTCTCATTAAGCTGATTGTCCCTTAGAGTTTAATTTCATTTGCACCTGAGTTCTTTGACATAAAGATAGATCTTGTAAGGTCTCCCAGTATTTCATCACTATCAAATATTTAATTTACTATTTCAGTAAATTTAACAATAACAAAATCACCTGATATCACTTCTATTACAATTCTATCTGATGCAGTGTCTATGATTCTATTCATCTTTGCCAGTGTAGACATTCTATATATAAAATTCTGTGACTTCTGTTAGTCTGTTCATCCATCACACTATCTAAAGTAGTCATACATTGACCGATTAAAACCAAATTCTGGGGAGAATACATACAGGTAAATTGGTACAAAGTACAGTTGGTTTTACTAGGGTGTGTGTAAAAGCTGCAAAGTAGGGTTTTTGTCAAAATATTTACTCCAAATAAATCAGCTTATTCAAATTTCATTGATTGGTTTGCAAAATTGAATGAAATGTAGAGTTTTTAAATCTCAACAAAAATGTTAGCAATATCTTCAACAATACTAAATACACTATTTACATTATTCGGACTATTGTCCTCATCTCCAAGAACACCAGAAAGCTGTAACACGAAGTGAAATGAAAAAACAGGCATGGCTGACCACATATGGAGAGAGAAGGGAGATCACTGCCCTCTGTAGGATCAGGTTGAAATCATAGACAAAGAACATCACTGGAAAATTTGTAAAATTAAGGAATCAGCATATATGCTAGGCCACAAAAATCTCCTGAGCCGACCAAGCATAGAAATGAATACAATGTGGCAACCAGTAATAAGGAGTGCCAGAGAAAAGCAATAATAACAACAAAATTGCAATATGAGCTCTGGTAAAAACATAAAATGATAACAGCAAAAATTGCAATATGAGCACTGGTAAAAAATGGAGGCTGAAGACATTAGGTTTATAATACTCAGAAATTCATACACAGATGTCCTCAACAACACATGGCACAGTGGATAAAGGCATTAATTAGAATCAGTTAGTGTGTGAGTTCAATACTTGATTAAGGTGGTGGAGAACTTGGGAAATTAACAGAAGATAACTGATAACTGACATCCATTAGAGATGGCACGTGCAACTAGAACAGTCTACCCCAGCGAGTGAAATAAATGGTTCAGTTTGACATTCTAACAACCTGAAGAAATGTTGTGATAAATATGGCAACAAAGATGAGGACAATAGTCCAAATAATGTAGATAGTGTGCATAATACCTCATCTCAGAAATATAGACAGATAATGCTAAATACTGTGAAATTTTCAACATGCAAAAAATTATTGCCCCTCAAATTTTAATACTACAGATCCTTCTGTGTTTTTACTCCCTCTGTTGTCATGGAAGAGTTTTCCTATGTGTTCATTTAATCTTTGTAATATCTTTCCTTTATTAGGAGAGTTCCCTTTTTAGATTTTATGCATCCTGTTGAAGAGCACATTTTCTGTCCTACTGATTTTTAATCTTTTCATGTAGTCTGCTATGTCTTTGTTTCATAGTGTTTCTATCTCTGCACTCTTTTTATTGATCCAGTTAGCTTTTGTCAATTTTCATTCTTTTTCTAATATCTTTGTTTAACATCTTATATTCTCTGCCTTTCCTTAGCTTTATCTGTTATCTTTTTTTTTTTTGATTAGTTAAAAATTTCATGTTGCCTACTTCTTTTTTCCTGTCTCTTTCCCCTTGAGATGTACCTGATTATAGTTTTTTTTAAAGTAATGTGTTTTTACCTTCATATCAATTGTAAAAAAAGCATCCATTCCATTGCACCAAAGTAATAAATTCTAAAACAATGAAACAAGCTTGTGAGGATGCATAGCTAGTTAAATAGGATATTTCAAAGGTTTGAAATTTCTTGGAAGATTCCTTTTCATTTATTTGGGAAAAAAATGCAATACTTTTATTTATGGTAAATTGTTGAAAGAGAAAGCAGCTTTTTATTATAAAAATTTCTGATGAAAAACTAGCAAGTATTCTAATCATTAAATGATTCATTTACTGTCTTGTTTTTGTATATAAGTTCTTTTTCATAAAATATTTAAAAAAATATATACAGATAGTTTATTATACAGGGCAGAAATATACATATGAAGTGTGTTCAAAAAGTATCTGACTGCCAAGACTAATTCTGGGGGAAATTCTTTGGGTGGGAGGTGATGCCACCATTCCTGTGCATATATGAAAATTTTGTGCTGGTAGGATACATTATGTTCTAGCTGTTATGTCTAGAGTAGAGGTACGTAGTACAGGCTTGTCAGATTTCTGTTTTCACACAAGCTGGCTGAATGCAGAATTCAGATCAAGTAATGGTACAACTGCTTCAAACATGGCCGCATCTCAGGTAAGAGTGAGGCACACTTAAGCAGGCCATCCACAAGCCAAAATCAGTAGCTGTTTGAAAAAGTTTGGTGAATAGTCATGGAAAACCATTGTGTAACAATCCAAGAAACTGCTCATGAAATGAAAATAGGAACAGGATCAGTGCATTCTTTTTTAATGGAGGATATATGCAGGCAAAGAGTGTGGGTGAAATTCACCAACTGATTCTGCCCAGATAATCCAAGATTTCCTGGTCAAGAATAACACATCACTTGTTCAACAGGTTACTTACTCACCTGACTTAGCACCGCATAACTTCTGGCTCTTTCCCAATCTGTTGAAAGGGAAGCAATTTGAGTTACAAGAGAAAATTATGAGAAAAGTGATGACAGAGTACCATAGCATTCCAGAGAAGTTGTTCCAGAGTTTTTATCTGAGGTGACAGAACTGCTGAGAGAAGTGTGTGAACTCCTAGAGGGACTATTTTGAAGGTGATTAAATAAAATTTTTATGCCCAAAGATTGAATACTTTTTGAATGAACATTGTTTGATATTCAGACTAGTAAAAAGTTATTATATTTACAATTTTAAGGCATTATAACCTCAGACCCAGGGATTATACTCACAATTATCTGGAAATCATATATACTTCAATCAATGCTTTAATCCACAAGCCATGTGTCTTTCAGATAATCCTGTTGTGTAATTTTTGAGTCTTAAGCCTAATATCCTTACTCAGGTGGTGGGATATGTTTAAGTATCCTTTGTTAATCAGACGCTTCTAAATTGGGACAGTCAAAGATGCATTCCAAATGTTAAGCAGAGTAGGAAAAGACAGAAAAACTTTGTTAGAAACAAAGAAAAGAGTATTGAACTGTTACACAATATCTGTCCTCCTATATGGCAGTGAATGCTAGACAGTTTCCTCAAAGATGAAGAAGTCACTTGAAGCAACAGAATTGTGCTTCTACAGAAGGATGCTGATGATACCATGGACCAAAAATGTGAGCAACAACAAAGTTTTAGAAAAAAATGAAAAAAAAATGAAACTTATGCTAAACATCAGGAAATGATAGTTGAAATATCTGGGCTACATAATGAGAGAAGAGGACTTGGAAAATCTGGTACTCACAGGACAGATTGATGGCAAGAGGGACAGAAGTAAACAATGCATAACATACTTGAGTAAATGAATGGTGAAACAGAGTTCAGGAGAAATAGCAAAAATTTATTAAGAGCTACAAATGACAGGAAGTTGTGGAGAGCCATGATCACCTATATCCTGAGAGGACATGGTAGATAGAGAAGAAGTAATGGTATTCATCTGTATGCTAGGTCTACTGAGGAAAGTACCACAAAACTGATTCTTTGTAATCTTATCCTCCAGTATTATTCTCTGTCTATTATATTTCATCCCAAAGGTGGTTTATAGCCACCATTTTCCTGTCATACTTGATCAACCATGTTTGTTGTCAATGTCTCTCGCAGGACTGCAGACTTTCAATGCCATTTCACCCTCACTTTTAGGGCATATATGGCCTGACTCTTATATTCCTTGATGCTTGGAATGGAACACACACATCCCTTGGTTATGTTCTCTTCAGAAAGAAGCTCATTTCTGAAGAGATTATGAACTGCTTCCAAACAACAACCTTATCTTGTATAGACTATAATACAATATATAATTATATATAATTATAATACAATATATAATTATATATAATTTTTTTCAGATGCCACCATCATATATAGCATACAAACCATGTTATATCTTTTTATTTTTGTCCTCGACACCTGTTTTGGAAACTGATGTTACGCTTGCAGGGTAATTGTTACTTGCAAGGGTGTTTTTAATGCTAATTATTTCCAGTACTTATATGAACTGGTTACCATTTAAGAATTTGGGCCAGTGTTAACACAGTATCAATTGCTCAGTGAATATTATATTATGATATAAAGATATCTTGAACCCATACTCTGTTTCAGAAATTAGTAGATCTGACAAGTCCACTTGATCTTCTATTGTTAACTGGGAATCTGGGAAGTTCACTTGATCTTCCATTGTTAACTGTATAAAAGATCCGACAAGTCCACTTGATCTTCTATTGGCAAATGTATAGAAAAGGAATTCAAACATCAGGTTATCTATTGTGACCCTTGTGTATTCTCTCAGAGAGGAGTCCAATTTTGATCAAGAGACCTTCATCTGTAGGAATCCAAACTCACCATCTGGTCTGTGTGAATGGATACATCTCCACAATGTGAGTAAAGTTCTTTATATAGGAGGGAAACTTTATCAAGTTGATTATATACCTATCAGGAATTTACTCAGCAAGAGACAAACTAAGCCCCAACAGTTAACTATGGACCAGACACCTAAAGAAGGCTCGAGGTTATAATGGCTGAAATGTTGTGATTATAACAATTAAATGTATAAACTAGTCAGAATAGAAAGGCATTTAATAATGATAATTCTTCATCTCAAAAATTCTGATAGAAGTGTGAATATATATATATATGTGAACCAAAATATTTTGCCTTGGGTATTTCTGGTTCACATCATTTTTTTCTTTAAAAGAAAGATCATTTTAAATTGCAGCTGGCTCCCGAGTTTTAGTTTTCATATTAAATGAAGATTTGATGTTTGAAAAATGAATTGTAATATATCAGAATATTTGATCATCAGCAAGGAAAACAGATGAAGATAAAAGTTATGAATTAGACGTGTCAAAATTAAGCAAGTGAAGAAATGTAAATATCTGGGATATGTGGAAGCCCAGAGGTGCAGATTGGAATAGTTAAGAATGCCTTTGAAAAGTATTAAGTATTAAAAAAAAGAAAAATGTTAAGTTAAAAAGTACTGAATTGCTATATATCAGTCATCCTATATACCAGTGAATGCTGGAAAATTTCCTCACAGATGAAGAGATGAGACAACAGATATGTGGTTCTATAGAACGATATGACGATACTATAAATGGAGCAAGTAAGAAATGAGCAAGGTTTAAGGTAAATGGAAACAAAAAGTATACTTATATTTAGCCTCAGAAATAGACAGGTGAAATTTCTTTGATGCATAATGAGGAAAGAGGGCTTGGAGAATTTGGCACTTACAGGACATATTAAAAGCAAGACAAGCAAGAGTAAACAGCAAGTAACCAACCTAACAAGATTGTGTAAATGGCAGAACTGGGAATAGGACAGGTAGTAAAAAGACAAACATTACTAAAAGCTACAAAGGATAGGAAGTTGTGGAGAGCCATGATCACCCATGTCTTGAAGTGACATGGCATATAAAAGAAGAATAAATTTATTTAGTCGATAGTTTTCTTTTTAATGTTCATGTTTGTTTCCATTTTTTTGAAAATGTTCTTTTATAACATGCCATGATATTTCGTAGGTAGCCAGCTTTGTGTCATATTTGCTATATAAAATGTAATGTTTATGATCAGAAGTATTATTCACAGCTATGAGCATATCCTAATGTTTTTTCTACATCCACTTGTTTTTACTATTAGACCTACTTACATAACATCATTTATTGACGAGGTCACACCTTTCTCTTGCTCTGTCAATGTGAAAGCAGAATTTATATCATAATGGGTGAGATGAAGTATTGATGACACTTTTGAACTTTACAGAGACTGATAGCATCACTTTACTTGGTTTTTTTTTCTATTACAACATTTTACACAGTTTAGCTTTTGGCATAAAAAGAGAGGAAGTGAAAAATCAAGAAATTTATGCTTATAAAATCAAGCAGATACCTGTTATGTATACAAGTCTGCATATTTTATATATGTGTTTGCTTTTCTTCTTACAAATCTACAATCATATTCAGAAATTAAAGATAGAGTCTAGTATATGTGGTTATATGTATATACGTAAACTAACACGCACACACACACACATATATATGATAATAGATCAGTAAGTCTGTAGCCATAAACAATAATATGATGAATTTTGATCTGAGGATTTCTCTGTATAATGGTTGTTCTCTGTGATTAATACAAACTTATAAATTAAGTGCATTTTCAAGGAATGAGATTATGTTGAAAAATATTTAATAATAAATGCTTCTTCTACATATTTACTGCTGCCTTTATATATATATACATATATATATATATATATATATATATATATATATATATGCTACAGGCGTATTGATGCCTTTATACATATATATATATGTACACACACACACACATATATATATATTACACACATATTTATATGAAACAACATATAGCATCTCACTTCTAGAGAATATTTGCAGCTCTGCAAGATTGTGCTGAACAAAGGCAAATCCTCAATCCCTCATTTAATCAATCAATTCAAAGTTCTGACATCTACAATTGATAAGGTTGAATGCTTTACTTGGAAATTCTCTTCCAACTCAACACTCGACCCACTTGGAGTACCCACACCTGATTTCCTTCCTAGAACAGTGGCTCTACTGAGTGGTATGTGCATAAACTCGTCACAGGTCTTGGAAATTATTTCTAAATTAAACTCCCCATAAGGCAAGTGGAGGTGACAGTATTCCAACCATCACACTAAAGAAATTATGCTCTTGAGCTGGCTCTAGTTCTCTCCAAACTCTACAACTATTGCCAATGGTGCTACCTGCTTGCTGGCTTGTTGGAAGTCTTCCTCTGTAGTTCCTGTTTTAAGAACTCGGGCGAGAACATTCTGACCCCTCTTTAGCCCTATTCGTCTCCTACTGCTTCTTGGCAAACTATTTGAGGCTTTAAACAATGTTGAAGTAGTTAAGCATTTTGCATCTCACAACTTACTCTCTAACAAACAATATGGCTTCCATTTTGCCAGGTCTACCACTAATGGCTTTTACTGTTGAATTAGGTAAATGTAACTGCCACTTCTACTCTACTAGCCTCTTTTCTCGCACTTCCTGCCTGTGGAACTTCATTCCATTTCCTTGATTCCCTGAAAACTACAATCTTCAAAAATTTAATTGCAGTGCCAATTGCCATCTTCTATCTTCTTGAACACAATTCAACTTTTATCCTTTCCTCAAGCTATCCTCTACCGAGTTTTTTCTTTTCTCTTTTTTCTTCACCCTCCATAACCCCTTGCATACTAGTGGCATTTCCGCCTTGCTTGGGGTGAAATGATTAAAACATTATATATATATATATATATATATATATATATATATATATATATATATACAGCCAACAACAATAAAATCACTGATAAAATACTTATGTAAATTACTTACAGGAATCAATAAATTTAAAAGGATATTTTCTACTGTATGAATAATTTTGTCTTTTCCTATTTTGCATAATTTGTCTGTCAAATTTGTTGTAATTAACCTATTCTTCTGAAAATTGAGTTTTATATTCGTTTTTGTGCTTATTAATATATACAAAACCGACATCATGCAGACATTAGATTCTAAGAAATGGATAAAAATATTCAAAATTGATAGGTGTACGAATAATTCTGTAATTGATTATATATATATATATATATATATATATATATATATATATATATATATATGTGTGTGTGTGTGTGTGTGTGTGTGTATATTAGTGTATATTTGTGCAGCACTCTCTCTTTGAAACATTTTTCATTAAATTCAGCAGACTAGGAAGATTTAATTAATTTTTTATTTAGTTTTTCCAGCATTCTTAAATTTTTCTGTTTTGTAAGGTAGTAATGAAATTTTGCATAATTTCCATTGTCCCAAGTGCTTTCAGCCAGTTCTTTAACCATCTTCAAGGGGGTTTTGTGTTTGACGTTGCTAGTTTTTCCTCATGTTTTGACTGTTTAAGTTGTATTTTATCTTTGTATTGTTTCATTCATTCCTTGCCTTCACATGTTGAGCATGGTTAGAATTTGTGTGAGCATCTTTCTATTTTAAAAAAACCTTTAACACTCCATTTTATATATATATATATATATATATATATATATTAGTCGATTTAAATGAGTGCTCGATAGAATAACCTAGAGCTTTATACATACAAATATAGATAACTATACTCGTTTCGAAAAACCCATGAAATTTTGATTTGCCAATAATCAAATCAATCTCAAGGGAAAAAAAGGTTTTAAAAAAAGAAAGAGCTACAAACATGAAATTCTGCTGAAAAAAATCGCACAGATGCAGGTTCGAAGCCCAAAGAAAAAACCCCGATACAAGTAAACAAATAACTAACAAAAGAGCTCAATACAACTGTAGAGCAGATCTAGATACACCTAGTGAGCCAGACAAATCTACCTAGGTTTCACCTAAATGGATCGTCAGGGAAAGAGCCATCTTTCCCTGACGATCCGTTTAGGTTTGTCTGGCTCACTAGGTGTATCTATATATATATGTGCAAGACATGAAGCTATTGAAGTAGAAGAGATGGCTACTTTTAGTAGTTTTCACAGTGAAAGGGTGAGAGCAGGATGCCAGTCTCATAGGGTGCTTGAATTCATGAAGTCTGGGAACCAGTGAATGCAGCTCCTTGGAGCAATTACCATGAAAGTATTTGTAAAAAAGATAGAGAGAGGCGATGACGCGTCTCTGAGAGAGCGACTGTAGACGAGATGCCAGAACAGGGCCAATTATATTGTATATCTGCCTCTGGAGCTTATCAAGAACCCTGAGGCAAACAGAAGGGGCTCCAGACCATATATGGCAGCAATACTATATATATATATATATAGAGAGAGAGAGAGAGATTTTTTTAGGGATATATATGTATATATATAATAAAATAAAAAGGCTACCTATTAATACTAGCAAATATTATATGCAAAGTTATAAAATTTAACAGAAATTCTGCTTGACGAAAGTGATAATTATTATGAAAGTAGAAGTAAAAAAGCATTCAATACTTATAGAATTTCAACTTTTGTAATTTTTCAATTATTCATCAAGTCTCTTGATGAAAATGATTGTATTGATCACAGAAAATCTATTTTGTAAATACATATTTATACACACTAATATTCAAATTTACAGTTACAACTGTCAATTTCATGTGTTCCTCACAACAATTGGGCTAAATTATTATGCTGTGTTTGTAACTTGACATTTAAAATTACAATTCTTCACAATAATTAATCATATTTTTTCTTATATATATATGAATCACAAAGACACATTTATATATCCAAAATCTTTTATAAACTTAGAACAGGTAGCAAATTTACATCTTGTAACACTGACTAGAGTTCAAATCCAGATCAAATTTCAAGTCAGTATGCTTCTATCTGTATTGCGAAACTTCCTGATATTGCAACTGATATTACACAATTTCTTATCCGTAATTAACCATGTCCATTATGTACTTGTGAAATCTGTAATATTCAAAGTTTATTAATGTTGTTCTTTCAAATTTTTAGGGCATTTTTCACTTGAAGTAGTCTTGTTGTTCATCTTATGATATATAGGAAGCAGTTGTCATCTTCTACATGTCTACATTTGTAGCCCTTAATAATGTGTATCCACTATCTATTCACACAAGTTCCTTAGGTAGGTGGATTGCTACTTTTCCCTGTCCTTTTTGCCGTCATCATACCCTATGAGTGTCAAATTCTCTGGGTCCTCTTTCCTCATTATGTGTCCAAGAAATTTCAGTTGTTTCTATCTGATTCTAAGTGTCCCTTTTCCTTATGATTTCTTCATTGCACATGGTATTCTCAGCATCCTTCTGTAGAACCAAATTTCTGTTGCCTCCAGCATTCATTGCCATAAAAGGATTGATATTGCATAACAATTCAGTTGTTTTCTTTGTTTCTAACAAAAATATTTTTCTTAGCTTTTGGAAGTCATTTTTTGTTAATACAATGCGCATTCAGATTTTGGTATCACATTTTTCCATGCTCTATTTGAACACTTCCCAAATATTTATACTTCTATAGTTGTTTGCTGTTGACATCTTACAGTTGTAGTTCACATTTTGGACTTTTTCTCTTACTGACAACCATGCATTCTGTTTTCTTACAGTTGATGTTTAATCCTATGTTTAGCTGTAGAAGTCAAGGATCTTGACTACTTGTAGCATTTTGCACAACTCATGAACTCAGACTTATTTATCTCATCAATATTTGATAATTGTTATTGTCTTCTTTTTTGTGATGAATAAGATATAAAGCATCTTATATAAAAATTTAGTTAAAAGATACACTCATTGAAATGCTGAGACAGAATATAAATCTGCTAAGTCTGCAAAATTTGAAGACAAGCAATAAAAAATGATGTTTTCAAAAGAGAAATGTAAATGTCTGTTTAATAAAGAATAATCTCATTGTACCAGGCAAATATTAGCACACATTTTATACACTAGAAGATTAGTCTTTACTTACCTAAATTATTTATCTACAAATATTTATCTCGATTGGGTGTTGACTCGAGGAACCAGATTTTCTTTTGAAGTGGCAGTTTCATACAATATTGCAAATTTCAAGTTTCAGTAAATCATGACTTTTTAAGACATCTGACAGTCAACTTTTCTAGAGGTCAGCAAAAGGAAGAAATGAGAAAAAAAGAAATGGTTTTTTTTATATAACATCTATACTTCTTGTTGGTTAGTGATTATCCTTACTTATTCTAATTGAAATAAATATTTATTATGATATGAATGAAGTTTATTGAAATTATAATCATAAAAAATGCAACAATGATAGCTCACCAAATTATTCACTTTACAAAACCTCTGTGCTGAAATTAAGTGGCAGATTATTAGGCTTCTAATTACTAATTGCTGAAATTATTAAAAATTATATAAAATGTAGCTTATTCAAAATTATTCCCTCCCTCAATAAAGTAAAATATCAGCCATGAAAGTCACAAACAGATTTTTTTGTTTTAGCTTCCAATGTTTCATTTTTTTCTTTTTGTGTTTTTAGTGGGAGCTCTGTTCATTCTATTGCATGAAATTTTATTGAGCAATTTTGTGTGAACTAGGTTTTCAGTACAGGTCATTTGTCACTTTACCTTGTATGGTTCATTCAGTTTTATTCAGTATTGTAAGACTTCATAACTGAATGAAGAATTTTTATGGAGGCTGAATGCAGTTAGACTCTTGTGCAACAAAGGTCGTAATTTACTATGAGAGAAACTTATGAACTGACTTGTATTGTTAGGATCTACATAGCAGATTCAAAACTAATATACATTTTAGTTGTGGCTGTTGTTAAGTCTTCAAGTGAAATAAGTTCTGTTATTTGGTACAGTTCATTGTTATTCAGTAGCACCAATTCACAAGGTTCAAAGACAAATGGTCCTTGCTAAAAGTTACAGTCTTCATTTGTTCAAATGCTCAAAGCCATTTTAACCATTAATCCAAGAAAGTGGCTGTAGACAACTGACAATTAAGAAATTTCTGAACGATTTTGACACCATGTATGACATTCATATGAATGTTTTAATCTAATGAAGCTATTTAAGAACATGACTCAAGTTCTTAGATTAATGTTTTGGTTTTGTAACAACTTGCAGTGTTGTATAAAACTACCCCTAGTGCAGCCTATTTTGTGTTCAATCTCATTATCTCTTGTATTAAATTAAAACAAATAAAATTCAAAGCAAAAATTTCATTGATAATAGAACATTCCTGGTGGTAATGGTTATGGTATTATTCATTATTATGACTAATAATAATGATTCCAGTTATATTTAGTACTAATTGCATCAATATTAATATAACTACTATGTTCATATTAACAAATATAAAAGGTAATACTAGAATATTGCTCTTAAATGGTGTTTTAATGTTGGAAATATTCTTTTGCCATTATGTGTAATATCGGGTTTTGTTATCTTTTTTGTTATCTATACTTAAACCGTTCCATAAGACACTTGTAAATTTAAGCAAGCTTTCATAATTTATGAGTAGCAAAAAAGGATTCAAATGCCCCTCTTGACATTTGAACTGAGTTGACAGGTTACAGGCATCCACTGTAGACAAATCATTGAATTGACTCACTTTTATTGAAAACTGTTTTTATAATTGCTGTTTACTGAAATATTTTTAGCTACAGAATTTAAATTTCCCTGTTGACAAACAACTTTTAGAACATAATTTAAAGCAATTTTGAAAAATAAAAGCTAAAAGTATAAAGTTAAAACCTGCTTTAAATGCAGTAAAACAGAACATGTTTAAATAATTTTTCTTTTTATACCATTTTATTTCGGCATATTTTGAGATTATATATATAGAAACAATAAAATTGGGCTTATACATATTATTTATTTTATGCTGATATTTATTGATTAGTTTATTCCTATTAGTATTAATAAATTATAATTAGTATATCAGATGACGATTTGTTTACTCAGACATCAGTCAGCTAAGTGAAAAATTTTATATTTCTATTAATTCTATATAGATAAATATATATACTGCTGCAGATTAATATTGTATATTATGTCAGATCAACTTTACTGAAATTGGACATAACTGAGGAATGCCTTAAAGTATGCAGTCTTTTAATTAAAATAGAAATTAATGAGATTCTTGTAAAGGGTAGAATTCCTTAATTTTTTTTACTTTAACAAAGTTAAAACTTTAAACTTAAATTAATTTCAACTTGAATCTTGTACTTGAAATTCAGTTGATGTACTTTTATGATAAGTTCATTAACTCCAGAAAGGTTTTCATCATTTAATAATTCTCCCTTGGCTTGAAAGGAGTCTAGAGCCTTGTTTGACAACCTTTCTACAGATTGTATCAATAAAAGCACCTACTGTGCTGTGAACAGGTTAATACGAATTGATAGGTTCATCTATTGTCTAGACTGTACTCTTTCCATGTTTATTAAACAAAAGTAGAACTTTAACTCTTGTTTCCTGTTTAGGATGTGATTTATCTTTTGCTTTCTTTTATGATTTAACTATCTTAACATTTTGCCAATCTGACTGGTTAGTGGCTGCAACTTTTCATTCTGAGGGTAGTGGGTTGGCTTTTTTCTGGTTGTTGCATCCTGACTGGACTCCGAACTCTTTGGTAACACTTATTAAGTTGGTGCAAAAATAGTGGCGTAATAATGTCGTTTTTTGACGTTAAAAAATACGTCAAAAGACATTATTACGTCATTATTTTTGCACCAACCTAATAGATCGACTACTCTGGTTGACATTTGCATAATACTGGGATATTTGTAGTGCCATGTCACAGATGGATACTTTTGGTGGACAACATGTTTTAGTCTTAGCCACCTTCTGGCTGGTTAGTATTGTTATAGATGATGAAGAACAATAATTATTTTGGCTTTTTTCTCCTAAGAAATTAAAATAATCTTCTTATGACAGTTGTAATTAAAATAGATAAAAGTAAACCATTAAAAAGTCACATCCACCCTCACACTCTTTATTTATCCAATATTCATGTTATTCATACCAATGTAGAATTTTTTCTCTTGAAATGTTCTCCAGATCTTTGCCTGACTTTCCACTTAGAGCTAAGTCTCTACTGAGTGATTTACATATAACTCCATCCATGGTTTCTGCTATCATTTCTAAACTGGATCCCTACAAAGCAAGTGATCTTGAAGGTATCCTTACAATAGTCCTAAAGAAATATGCTCCTGAACTAGCTCTTGTCCTTTCTAAACTATACAATAAATGCTTTGCTACTTCTTGCTTTCTTTCTAATTGGAAATTCTCTTTTATTGTTTCTGTTTTTAAGAACTCAGATGAACAATCTAAGCTTTTGACTATTAACCTATAAATCTTCTACCTATCTTTGGCAAAGTCCTAGAGGTTTTAATCACCTCTGAATTAGTTAAGCATCTTACTTTGCAGCATTTTCTTTCAAACAAACTATATGGCTTTTGCTTCTTTAGGTCTACTGCTGATGTGTAAACAATTATTGCTGAAAGATTCTGTCAAGCTTTAGATAAAATTGGTGAAGCTCAGGCTATTGCTTTAGATATCGTGAAAGTGTTTAACAGGGTTTCACATGCCAGTCTTCTTCCCAAGTTGAAAGGTTATGGTATTTCTAGATATTTTTTTGTTTGATGTAATCTTTATCTAATTGTGAAATGAAAGTAGTTTTGAATGACCACTCTTCTAGATCATTTTACATTAATTTAGGTGTCTTCCAGGACTCTTTCATTGAACCTACTTTATTTTCCTAATTTTCATCAATGTCATTAATTCTCAGCTTGATAACTATGCTGATGACACAGCTACTCTTGTTTTAATGGTAAGTTTGATAAGGTCAAATTGGCAGCTGATCTTAAAAATGACATTCAATCTTTCAATGGAGTATTAATTTTAGTACCCCCATAATGAAACTGCAATCTTTTAATCATTTTAGAGAACCTTTTTTGCTGATGCTAATCTCTAGGTAAGTACTTACCTGGAGATTAGCATCATCAAAAAAGGTTCTCTAAGGTGATAAAAATATATCTAACATAACACATCTTAAATATGGGCAAAAAGTTGTATAACAGGTTTTAAATATTACAAAGCAGTGATAAAAATAATATTTTTAAAAATCCAGTTAAGTAAATTGACCAACATTCATTGAATTCTTTTTCTGTAATAACTACTTAATTTTAGAAAATTTTTATGAGACAATTTAAAAATTTTTTATGAATAGATTGTAGGAAAACATCACAGGAAAAAGTTATTAAAAAAAAATCACACAACTCATGAAAAATCATTGAAAGTATTGGTTTAAAAGTAGAAAATAAAAACAAGATAAATAGGCAGTATGTATTACTCTAAACTAAATGAGACTTTTTCTTAGCCAGAAACAAAAGTTATAACATTTTAGCCAAAACAGTGGATTTTTTTCCAATCATGCATTAATGATAGCATAATGAAAGTAATTTTTGATGACAAAAATTGATATGACAAAAATACTAAATTAAGAGAATCTGAAGGTGATTAAACATGAACATTTAATTTTATATGATTACTATTATGATTTTTTTAAAATTAACATAAAAGTGAAAACTTCAAAAGACAAATTTAAGGTATTGCAATATATTTTAAAACTGTTATAGAAATCTCTCTAATCATGGTTAGTTTGAGTTTAAGTTTAGTTTAAGCTTTAAGCAAGTCTCTCATACCCCGACATAATTTTAATTAATTTATCATGCATATATATATATATATATATATATATATATATATATATATATATATATATATATATATTCCTAACACCAAAAGGCATAAATATGACTACTCCAGCTGCCACCAATAATAATATATTCAATAAACTTTGATTCACCATATGACAATCTGTGTTAAAGAAAAACTTTGTACATTCAACAGCGAAAATGATTTTTCAATATAAAAAATATAAAACTAGTCACCATTAAAGACACAATTTACACCTCATAAAAAATTTAGTTACAGTGAAAAAGCATCTTGTTTTATTGACAGTTAAAGTGATATAAATGTTGAATTTTTGTGCTTTTAAATTTATCCTATACATTTCTCTACTTCTTTTTATTTTTTTAAATAACCTCTACCAATAATACTGTAAAAAAATGTATCTTGTTTATTCAGTGAAAAGAAACATTTTTGAAAAGAAATTTCAGTACATAGACGGAAGAAAAATTTATGAAGAATATCTTTAAATATCTTTCTTTTTTTTTAAGTAATGTCTACTTAGATAAAATATACTGAGTTTGCTTTAGAAAAAAAGTCCATTTTTTATGAATTTTTTTATCAAATTACATTAAAAATAATAAAATAGAAACAATTTTGCAATACTTGTTACTTCATACCATCTGCTATCATAGATATACACATATATTCACAAATTATAACAATATAATAACTAATTGTATGATTCAAATTTTTGTTAATAATGATTATGAAAATGTTATATATGGAGAGATAGTTGAAAAAATACACTCTCCGGGTATTAATAAAAGTAAAGATATAAACTATAATTAAAATTGGTGAATTATTTTGTTCTGCCAAAATAGTTAAGATGTTAAAGCAATTTGTATAAATGATGATGGTCAAGATATGATCTTTTGGGATATGTAGTCCCATGACAAAAAACTTATTGTCTTATATTCTTTGCTAGCATGTAAAACTACATTTTATAGGATGATGTCATTAAATTTTAAATAAATTTATGACAACTTTTTCAATTTTATTTCATGTGGCAGTGTGTGGATAAGTTGATGTAAAAAAAAATCAACTGTATCCATTCATTAGTTTTAAAAACGTAGGATTTTATTGTGTGTCAGTTATTTTCTACATTAGGAATGACAGAAGAATGCATTCTTGCAAATCAAGTTGATTTTTTAAGCAGGTCTGTCTATTTATGTACAGACAATAGAAGATAATTTCTCTTTACTTCTTGACCAGAAGATTTTATTTTCTAATGTATAGAAGCATTTTATTTTTGCTTGGGTTTCCATTAAATTAAATAAATTCTTCAAAATGAAAAAATTGTACTGTTTAATGCCCATGTGGCATTCTGTAAGAATATATGGATTTGAAAAAGCAGTTAACCTTCTACATCCTTCAAGCAATAATGATTATCTTAAGAAAGTGAAAGCTGAGAAGGTAAAAAATTAATTTGACAAAAATAAAACATTACCTCAGTAAGTAGAACATCTAGATTTCTACAGAATTCAAACCAAAAATGGCAAGATAAAAAGTTTTCATAAATATACCATTTAGATTTTAACTGATTCTTTCTTAATGTCTTTCCAAGAATTATTTTATTAACTTATTTTTTGATGTCTTTTGGTGACAAGGAAATATTAATTTTTCTTAAACAGTTGCATAATTTTGATAGCTAAAAGAAGTAATATAGTTTATGATGTAAAAGAGAAAATGTATCTCTCATATTGTTGCAAAACTCATAATATGAGGAGTTGCTGAAAAGTCCTCAGCCCAAGACTACTTTCCACAAACTTGAACCAAATGACCAAATAATAAAAATTTTTGTTGAAAAGTCTTCTTCATCAGATAAAGAACTTTTAATTTCAGCATCCCTTTATAAAATTCATATCTAATGTTATCTTGACTTGTATTACTCTTTTTCAATCAGTGCTAAATTATCTTTGAACATACATACATACAAGTTAGAAAATATTTATTTAATAAAGTGTGGAAATATCATAATGAAAGAAGAAAAGTAAAAATGATAGAAAAATTAATAATTTCTTATATACTTTCATTATTTTGATCCATCGTTGTCATCTTGGTTGATATAAATATTATTATAGACACAACATTTCGACCATGTACCTTCTGGGCATCATCAGTTATCCATTGTTTGGTTGATATGAGATGTGTTGATTATTGTTGTTTCATCTCTGTGATGTCGCTTATTGTTCATTCCTGCTGAACACAGTATTTCACAACCTTATAATAATTTCTGCATTAGAAAATGATACCTATGAAATAATGATATATTATTTTGTAAAAGAAATGTAAATCTGTATTAAAAATATATAATAATCTTTAGTAAAATAAAGGTATCCTTATTTCACAGTTATTTTTATGCAACAGTTAATACACTTTTCATTTCTTTTTTGCCTTCAATGTTGGTAATATTTCCTTTTCAACTTTTGTAACAAACATGCAAAATCAGATCATTGTTATTGGGGTGCATGCACACTCTGACTCCACACTATTATCATTAAGCTACAAATTGAACAAAAAATAACTTATTCTTCAAATTAGTACATTTTAAAGATATTGCTTTAGCAAAAATCTCATAATGACATGTTATTTTTTACTGTAATGATTACAAACATACACAACCACAAACAGATATTGGATTATTATTATTATATAGATTACAGATGCTTCACCAAAATTAAGAGGTCAACTATTATATGTGCTTAATTTGTAAGAAAAGAGGTCAACAGATAAAATTAATTATGATAATAATAATAACAATAATAATATTGTTATTATTCTTATAATTATTAATTTATTTGTTTGTCTCTTTTCTTACAAATTTGGCTAATGTTTAATTCTGTTTGTTTTTATGAAAGCTTTAGTCTAACAGCTTATGACTTAGAAGTAATTCAAAGATCATCTTAATTAGGATTTTGATTGGTTATTTTTGAAAAGAAATCTCTCTGTTCAAGACAATCTTATGTTTTGTGTTTTTTAAAAGCTTCATTGACTTCTATGCACAATTTAAGAAAACTTACAAATTATTTTTCCCAGAATTAAGAGGCTGTATCTGAGTGATCTTAATAGATGAATCAAATATGCTTCATAGAAAAATATATTCTTATCACTCTAATATTTGCAACTTATATTCTTCTCTATCAGACTCGCTTTTATTTTTGACTTTTGGACATTTACATGAGCACATAATAGATCGTAATATATATATATATATATATATATATATATATATATGGGAAAACTGTATGATGAAATAGAAAAAGTTTACTTGTGACACGTTTTGTCCTTCAAGAATTCATTGAACTAAATTTAGTACAACTTCATTGGATAAATTTAGTCTGATGAAGTCCCAAAGGATGAAACACATCAAAAGTAAACTTTTTCCACTTTGTCATACAATATCTCCAATACTTTCTTGATATATAAAAATATATATTGTTATCTCATATGTGTGTGAATGCATTGTGGCTGTTGTTTGTGTTGTTAATGACAAGCTACGGAAAAGTTTGCAACATGACCAAGGAGGAATTGAAAAATATTCTGATGTTTTACTCAAATTTTTTGGGGGAAGGAGGCCTAGTTGATAATTTTTCATCACCCCTGTCATAATTAATAACAAACATATTCTTAACTTTTTATGTTCAACAACCTTAGGATTATTTTGTTTCAATGAACAGCTTGTCATGTAGTACTTGCAGGTTTACCCACCAAGTTTAGAACAGCCTCCTGATAGTAAAGTCATGATTTGCTATTCTTACAGATAAATACACAATATTTTCTTTTGGTAGTGTAAATAATGGCAGTAGATGAATATTTATTCATGCAAATTTTGTTTTATTATGTTTAGTTTTTCTTTCATTTATTACAGTCTGATTATCAAATATTTTAATTTGGTATAATTGCCAATCTTATAAAATGATAGCAAATATATTGTGTACCTTTGTTTATTATTATTTGCTGTAATTAATATAAGCTTCTACCATCTTATCGAAGATGTCTTCTTGGATATCTTTAGTAGGTATTATCCAATTCTTTATCAAGCTACAGATTTGTTGCAGATATTACTTATGGCTAATATCTATTAACAGTCACAATTACAATTAGATGAAGTAGTATTGAGGATATAGGGTAGTGTAGGAGCTATCAGCACAAAGTAGAACTGTCATCTTATGTTCAAATTCCAGCTAAGGCTATTGCATCCACTTTCACACAAATAACCTTGGAAAGGTATGAGTCCATCTCTTTCCAGCTAAGTGTGGGTTTATGGCCATATCATGTCGAAACACTGATTCTCATCTGATCATCAAAGTTAAGCAACATTGAGCCTGGCCAATAATCTAGATGGATGACCACTTGCATGTGCAAATAGTGTAATGGATAATGGCTCAGAATGAGAAATCAGAGAGCTGAGTTTGAATTCCAATTGGGTTTGTTATATTCACTTGCACACAAATACCCTTGAGAAAGGTATGAATACATCTTTTCTCCCCAGCTATGGGTTAAATAGTAGGACTTGTATCAGAAAATGATAATCTCTAAAAAAATTATTACAATCCAAAAACATGTTCCGGCTCTAAATAACCTGCAAAAGGTTGATAAATCATAAAAAAAAAAACAATCAATCAGTCAAAAATCCACCTAGGTGTTAATATCAGTGTAAGGAATGATCTCTAGATTTTATTGGCAACTGATCTAGTAGAAGAAAAACTCTGAATTCAAAATAAGTTGTACATGAGTCTTGCAGTTCCACCCTATAAAACATACTTGCTACAGAAACCACAGCATCAACATCTAGTGTGGTGAGGTTGTGGCCCCCCCTATACTCAACACTGAAGTCTATAAGGTTAACATAGTATCCAAAGCGACATTGAGCTAAAAATTAAAATCAACAAAACAAAAAGTAATAAAAAGAAATAATATATTTAAATAAGTTCATCAATGTATTGATATACAAAATAAATAAATACTAGTTTAAGACCAAAGCTAGGAGGGCACAAGAATATAAATTTGTAGTGTTAAGAGTGAGAAGGATGACTGAAGCAATTTGTCATTAAATGTTAGATTTACTCTAAATGATCCGAATGACTATTTCATTTGTTTCCTTGCTCGCATTTTACAAATATCATCAGGCAGAACAAATATAGTAGGTATAAAGAAATTTTTGTGAAGTGTGACTTTCTATGGAGACCCAAGGTGTGAGTTATGCATCAGGGTTATAAAAATCAAGTAGGTGTGGAAATTTAATCATCTTGGTAATGTGATAACAGTCAACAGAAAATGTAACACAGAAATCTGAAGCTGTATAAGAATAGCAAAACAGAATATCAACTGCAAAGTAATTTATTTTTAAATTAGAAAGAAAGAGGAAGCTGAAAGTGTGGGGGGTGCACATAATGAGAATAGAAGTCTTGGAGAATTTAACCCTCACAGGAGACATCATAAATAAGAGAAACAGAGGATATTAGTAAGAAAAGCACTAGACAAACTTTTGAGATAGAGAAGACGAAAATAGGAACTTATGCAATTGCAGGGCAAAAAAATAACTGTCCTTATGCCATACAGAATGGTTTGTATATTGTGCTGAAGTGGAAGGTGAAAACAGTAGCACAAAAAGATACATTGGTTGCACTGAGGGCCAGTTCAAGAGGAAGTGGTATAATCACATCTCATATTTTAGAATCCCGGAACATAGGTACAACACAAAGCTAGCAAACTATTACTGGAGGTTTAGGGAGAGGCATAACAAAAGCCCAAACATTAAACGGAGTATATTAAGAAATCCGAAGACTAACATAATAATTGGGAATACAAGTAGGCTATGCCAAGAAGAAAAACTAGCTATAAAGAGAGCACTGAATTAGTGAACAGGAGGTCAGATATCATGAACAAGTGTAAGCATGTAAGAAGATCAGATTGAGGTTATTTGAACCCGGATAAAGTTGGAAATTCTTTTTTTTAAATTCATCTCTCCCCTCCACTACTTTTGGTTCCGAACGAATATACTTAAGTTGTTGAGCTCCATGTTGTTGATTTGCTGAACCAACCACCGGAGGAGACCATAGTGGTCGAAACTGTGGTACTGTTCTGGTCAGCATTCATTTTCTCTGCAAGTCTGGTCTTCCAACTTGATACTGAGTACTTTTAATGCATACGATCTTTACAAATATTTTACTGTTTGTTTACTCTGGCATATATATATATATGTATATATTATTAGGTCATGTAAATCTCCAAAAGTCAAAAGTAAATGTGTAGGGTAGATTGGTCTTTCTAGCCTTGGTTGGTTACCAGTCTAGAAGTATAACTCTAAATTCAAAACTGATTGAGCATGCAGCTAATAACTTCATACCTTAAAAAGACTTCTTACTATGGAAACCACACCAGCAAAATTATTAAGGTGAAGATTTGGCCCTATACTCCACATGGAGTGAGAAGGTCTCTTTTAGGTTTCATTAGATAATAATAGACCTGTTGTAACAATAGTATCATTCTTTTAAACAGGGCAGTGAATGATGTATCCAGAATTCATTGTCTATTGTTATTGCTAGAAAGGATGATGTTCTTTTAATGATGTCTACTATTATCTAAGAAGATCGAGCAACTGTCATATTAACAGAATGAGCACCAAACTGAATTTCTATTTTGTCCATGGATGATTAAATAAATCGTCTGAATCAAACTGATCTGTATTGTTTTTAATGCTCTATCACAGGGAAGAAGAAACAAAAGCTCATGACTATATAATGATAAAGAGAGACTAAAGAATAACAACTAATCACTCTGCCACTTCTCTTATGCAACAATAAACAAATAAAACTAAAGCTAAAATACAGTTAGAGAAACAATCATGTTCAGTAAAATAACTATATTTTAAAAAGCATGCATATCTTTTCATATGATTGTAATGCACTTTTTAAGGCAAAATATACTTTGATCTGAAATATATAAATATTGTTGAGATTTAATTTCAAATATTATTGAAAATAATTTTTGTTTGTAGAAAATAAAATTGTTTGATCCATAAAATTAATGTTTTGGAAATTTGGTTTTCTATTCTCAGAATCTCTTGACAATAATTTCAGAACTCAATGGCACCAAAAATAAAAATGTGAAAGTGAAAATCCTTGATCAGAATCTTGAAAAGGTTTTAAATGTAATCTCTAATATTCTGATTACATTTCAATTGGTTTTGCAAACAAAGATATCAAAGGCTACTGGAATCAAAAAACCATATAATGCTTGGATTTGTATTTCTGGCATTATTTCAGGAAAAAAAAAAGAAGTAACAAACCAAATACAGAGTAATGCCAGTAGATGAGGGGCTAAGAGATGTTGGGTTTAAGCACTATTATTATGTCAGATACTTATTCCTTTGACTCAAATAAAATTGGTTTTTCAAGATGATGAAAATGAATGTTTTTTTTTTCTGCAATCTAAAATTTCATGCAAGTTGTATAAATCCCTATGGGTTATTATTTGCTTGAGTTGAGGGTTGAAAGAGAAAATATTTTCCATTTTGAATTAGGGAGAAGAGACTTTATATAAATACACTGACAGTAAATAAAATTGATACATCCTGAATGTACATTTCATCTGACTCAAAATTATTATGTACAGGTAACAGTTATAATAATTACATATTACTGAGTTACAATAAATACGTTTAGAGTTCAATATGTGCATAGGTTCCAAAACAAGGAGTGTATCAATAGTATTCAAACCCCATATTAATAACACTATATCCTCTTTGGGCTCTTGAATTCTTATGATTGCACAGATGGTAAATACAATCCTGTCATAAATTATTCCATATCTTTCATTTGTTCATGCAATACAACAAGTGTTTTGGATAGGCCAAGTTAAAGAACCAGCTATTGTCCCCACACATGTTCAATGAGAGACAGATTAGTAATCTTGCCAACCAGGGAAGTTGTTGTGCCTCTTTACAGAACACTGAGTTGGCATTGGCATTATGCGTATGAGCATTCTCCTGTTGGAATATTACATTGCCCTCCTGTTGCAAGAATAGCAACAGAAAGGATTTAAGAATATTCTGGATGTACATGATACTTTTCTTTCACAAATATTAAAGGTGAGAGTTTTAATTTGTCACCCCACACCATGATATTGGGCTGAGCCTGACTATGAGTGACATGAACAAAAACTTCTTTTCATCACTAAACACTAGAGTGCCATTTCATCCCTTAAGTGGGCCTGTTGCCATACCACTAGAAGCCGGCACAATGGTGTTGTGGCATTAAATGTGAATCTATTTCATGGTATATATTCCCAGCAACCTGCTGCAAGTAAATAATTCTTGATAATTCATATTGACACTACAGCAGACAAATTTGTTGATCTGTGTTCTAGATACTGTGTAGTCAATCATTGCTTTCTTTACAATGAATTCTTTTGATGGGTATTTGTAATGAGTAGCCATCCAGAATTTGGTCAGTTGGTGTAGGAATGTTCATTTGATTACTGTTGCCAAAAATGATTTGATTTGATTTGTTTGTTTAACAGTATATTAACTCCTTATGGGTCATTTAATACTGAAATTTAATTTTCATGTTAGTTTTGAAGTAATAAAAATATGATATATGTATATTTTGTTTTCACAATTGAATGCATGGTAGATGGTACTCAGCTTTTGGGCATATACAGTGTTTTTGTATATCTGATTAATTCAGGCCATGATATGTGTGTTTTATGTTGTAATTTTGTTGAAGTTATATTTTGGAATACAGTTTGATTTCTTTAAGAAATTGTAGGATATTATATGGATTAATGTCATAAAACAGTTCTTTCATGTTGATTGGTTGATTTTTACCAGTATTTCAACCTAAATGGGTTATTTAATGCTGAAATCTAAATATCTTGAATACAATTATATGGCTTCAATTAAATATATTTTGAACACAATTGCAGATAAAATATATTATTGGTCATTTTGATATAAAATGTGTTGGTAATTCTACTATAAATATGTATTGCTAATTCTTTATATACAAATGCATTGCTGGTATTTTTACTATAAAAATATATTTTTATACTTTCATAGTGTTTTGATTGGGGGTTCGCTATTTGCCCGTAGCTGGGATGCTAACATGTGCTACCGCCAGGGGTAAGAGTAGACCTGGGAACAACAGCAATTAAGAGGTGGTTACACACTCCTCAAAATATCCAATCTCCTGATGCTCCTTGCTGTAGTTTAACATCATACCTAGGACAAGTTACCAAAAATGAGGTACCATTAATACATTGATGCCAATATGTATATCCATTCTCCAAAATGACCACTTGGAAGACCATTTCCAAATGGTTTTTAATTGAACAAAAGGAGTATGTTTTTTCTCCATGTTATGGCACCAACCTGCTTGCACTGGCCTTTGTCATTACACCAAACCTTATTGCAGCATGCATCACCATCTGCAACTCAGTGACAGATGGTATACTGATAGGATTGTTGCTATATCACAAGATGGCTGAAGATTTGAAAATTTTATTAGAATATCTACTACCTTGTAGCATACATATATTGTACCCAAATCAAAAGGCTGTTGTAATTTTATTTTCCACCAGAGAATAGCAATTTCTAAATATATAAATATAAATTTATATAAATATTATATTAATATATTATTATGAATTATATAAATATTATATTAAATATTATATTAATTAAATAAATATCATTTCTAAATATAAACATGTATCAAAACTATTTTCATTTTTCAAACAACTGATGATTGTTCAATATTTTCTTTAAAATACTTGAATTAGTTTTGAGCAGTATATCAGAAATTGTTTTATTTCCTTTCACTTTGCAAATTCTGCAAACAGCTTCATCAGCGTTGAGGCCCAATTTAAAAGAAAGCCTCAAAATTACCAGAATTTCAATACTTGAATCCACCAAGATAGCATCTGAAAAAAAAAAGGTATAGCTTAATAATATTGGTGATAGGACATATATTATTAAAATAGTACTATATTGAAGTCATTATTAGTTCTCAGATGTGTAAATGAAATTTTTGCAGTAAAGGTCTGTAAAAAAAAGAAAATACTTTTGATACATCCTCATAAAATCAATTGTTGCTGACTAATTTTTAAGCAAAATTTACAAACCGAGTGTAACATTTGTGAAGCTTATCTCACTTTTTTGCCCAGATATTGAAGATGATTAACTTATTAAATATAGACATTTTTATATGTTGTTAAGTGAAGTAAGCAATAGTGGCTTTCTACAACTTCTTATCCTTTATAACTTTTAGCAATCATTGTTCTCTTACTATTCCTCCCAGTCTCTGTCTTGCCATCCATTTGCAAAAGTTCATCATGTCGGTTACTCACTGTTTTCATTTATTTCTCTTGCCTTCACTAAGTCATGTGCATGTTAAATTCTCCAAGCCTTCTTTCCTCATTATGTGTTTCAGAAATTTAAACTATCTCTTTCTAATTCTAAACACCACTGTCCTTTTGTTTTCATTTTCCTTAAAACTTCTATGTTGATCACATGTTCTGTCCATGTTATTCTCAGCATTCTTCCGTTGACAGAGAAAAACCTATGAGGAAATTATCCAGGATTCACTGCCATATAGGAGGATTAGTGTTTCATAACATTTCAACATTTTTTTTTATTTCCCATAAAATTTTCCTGTTTCTTTGTTTAGTGTTTTTAAAGTATATTTTACTATTCCAGTATGCCTTTAGATTTCTGTGTTATGTTTAATGTTGGATCATATTAAATATACGAGATTTTTTAATTTAAATTTGGAATTTTTGCTTTACATTAAGAATGAACAGAGTATACTATTTTTGGTTTTAGTTGATGCGACACACAATGCAAGAGAATAAACACTATTATTGTTGATCAGAAGGCTAAACTAAACTGGTTGATGGTAATTATAGGCTGGCTAAAGGCATTCAAAACCAATAAGATGAAGTATAAAGTATGATTATTTGATAAATCTGTTTAGAACTTTAACAAATCTAGCCACTATTTTAGACATATCACAAATAGAATTTATTAATGCATTAACATTATAATGGGTTACATAGGTTTTGGAAATTTGATATGTGGACAAGAAGTCTTTTATAAAATTCAATGACCATATTTTTGTTGATGACATGACTGTTAATTAATCTACAACAATAGTATTATTTTGAATAAATTCTGGCATACAAGTATTACCTCTTAGGAAAATTACCCAATAATACTACCACACTATACATTCTATATGAAAGAAATGAATAATCTATTTAATATTAAAGTAATAAAATAAACATATAAAAAGGAAGATGAGGATATTAGTTTGAATATACTCATGCATACTAAAGTATTATCACAGTGATCAAATCTTATTAACTACTAATGCCATGTTCTCTTTTCTGAAAATAACTGATCCATTGGATTAAATTAAAAATTATTAGAAAACACAAACTTTTATGCAGTATGTTCATTGAATATGTAGACCACAAATATGAGGACAGTAATCTGAATAAACTCATAAATTTCATTGTTGGTCCAACTCAGCTTATCTTATTTTTGCACTCTGTAAATTTTTTTCTATTTTTATCTTTCAAATCAGTAATCTTTTTTTTTCTGTTTTCCTCCAAGGTATTTCCAGTGTATTAACATCAGAACTTATTTAATTTTGTTTGCATCCAAACAACAAAACTACAAGAGAGTTGGATCAATATTCTTTTTCTTGGTTTCCTGATCTAATAGAAGAATTATCAGAAATTGCTGTTGCTCTTGTGGCACTGACATCCAATCACCTGATCAGATCAATCATACCAAAAGCAAAAAGAACTAAATGAAAACAAATTTCTGTGGTCTTTTTCTTTCTTTCTAACCCGTAAAAGCTGGATTAGCATCTTGTTTTTCCTTCTTTTGCTTCTTTCTTCTGCCATGTTTTGTCCTTTGGTTGTTGTTTTTACTCTTGTTGCTAATTCAATAGGCTTTGACCTACCACAGTTGAAAAAAGTATAAACCCTATTTTTTATTTTAAAGTTTACTTTGATCTTCTTTTTAATTGTGTATTCAGTAGTTGGGGATTTTTTTTCACCTAACTTATCCCATTTTTAAACAAGTGATAACTAAGTGATCACAAAATATTCATGTTAACATATCATGACCAAAAAAAAAATCATCAAACTCAAGAATTTTCTATATAATAGATTAAATTTTTGTTCTTGTAGCTGGAAAATTGTTTTGCCAACCAAATTGACACTTATGAATCTATATCTGAATATTTGTTCTACAAGGCATCCATAAGCTTCAAAAACATAATCAAAAAATAAAACTCATATAATTATATAAAAATCTAAAAATACATTTAAATATATAAACACTTTATCCTTCATTTACAAAATTATGCAATTTTTTATGAGTTATCTAAGTCATTAAAATTTATAAAATTTATATTGCATCATGTTTTGTCATCTGTGCTTGAAATATTTTCTGGCTATTGGTAATCACTTTTCTACCTGATTTTGCAAAAGTTACAGACTTGGTCCTGAAATTTACTAAAACAAATCTAGTAGTTAAATTCTCAAGTCCTATTCTGAAGTTGTAATATTTCTATAGTGTTTATCATTTTTTCATAGTTTTGTGAACAGTATTTCCCTTCTTACAAGAAAATCAACACTTACCAAAAGTGTACTATTATAAATTGTTTAGTGAGTGGGTAGCCAAATAAACACTTCCTACCATTTTGGCATGCCTCTGAAGTTAATATTTTATATAAGTATTTTTTAGTGGAAGAGATAAGTATTAAATGATTGAATATTTTGAATTCATATTATATTTCCTATATCTATTTATATGCTATGAAAATTTTGGCATTGGGTCACTTCCAATATAAACATTTAGTATTTTCTATGTCAGCAGATATGTAATCATTAAAGTGTTTCAATTTGTGATATATTTAATAGGTCTTACATGTGATATTAGTGATTATATAAATAACTAGTATTAGGTTGGTGCAAAAATAATATCGTTTTTTGACGTATTTTTTAACGTCAAAAAACGACATTATTTTTGCACCAACCTAATATAATACTATTTTTTATAAAATTATATTTTCAATTTCTGAAAAGTTAAAAGCAATGCAGAAAAATGAAAGGAATTTTTCTCATAAAAGTTATTTAGTTTTATTGAAATATTGAATAATTTGTTTATTATATTCTATAATATCCTCATTGAAAAGAATTTTCTGCTTGGTGATGTTAAAAATAAAGAAGAGAGTTTATAGTGTGTTGTTATTGACTTAACTTTGAAGGATATACCACCACCCTGCAAGTTAGAATTCAATCTGATACAACTTGGATGCATTCAATGATATATTTTCAAACTCTACATTCATTTGCCAAGTTTTGGATGAGTGATCATAATTCACAGGTTGTAGTTGATTGCCATGTCAATCTAATTAACTAAAAGTGATAGGTTAATGAATTAAGGTAACAGTTTTGATTAATTTGGATACTTGATGAAGGACTCTTCTGGTGCAGTTGACCATTGTACTTGTCTCTGCGTTGATTATATCTAAAGCAATGTTAATTATCTGACAACTGAGAATGACATCTGAATTCGAAAGGCTGGCCTAATTGTAACAAATTGCTCTTTGTACTGGGGGAATTGATTCCAACACTTGAGATGTGATCAGGGCTGAGATTTGCAAAAAGAATGCTTTTTGGCAAAAGCAGTCGTTGAATATCTACTCGTTATTTCAGTTTCCCATTCCCACTGTGTGATTGATTTATCTTTACTCATTAAATCCTGCATTTTTTTTAACTAGAATCTTCACAGTATTTAGGGTTGTTGAAGTTATTGCTAACATTTTTTGTTGAGATTTACAAATTCTACATTTCATTCAGCTTCACAAACCAAACAATGAAATTTAAATGAGATTTGTTTGGAAAAATACTTTCACAAAATGTACTTTGTGATTTTTATGAACCCTAGTAAAGCCAACTGTACTTTGTACCCACTTACCTATTTGCACTTCTCCCTAAAATATAATTTTGATTGGTCAATGTATGGCTATTTTAGAGATGACAGACAGATGGACTAATGGAAGTCACAGAAAGTTATATATAAATAGATAGAGTCGTTAACTAGGATAGGCTAAAGGGGAATGGTTTAATGAAAAGTATGCAGAAATAGAAATAATGAGTATCAGAAATAAAGCAAATATGCATAAAAAAATAGGAGAACTAACAAGACAAGAGACATGCTCATCATCAAGAGGGAGGATGGCATAAAATCCAACGATTGAACAATGATATTAAAGAAAAAAAAAAGAACTACTTCAGACATGGAACAAATACATCAAAGAACTCTTCCATGACAAAAGATACACAATCTGCAATATACAGAAATATCAAAGGACCAGAAAAATTAAAATCTGACATGGAATCAGCTCTGGCCAAATTAAAAAGTGAGGGGTCATAGTTAAAGGTAAACAGATGGCAGAACAGCCCAACAAACATAATTGACAAATATTGAAAAATAAAGAATAAAAAAGAAAAGAACAGGGCAAAAATAGTACAAAAGCAAGCACATGATATATGAAAGGCAATTTAGCAATAATAAGGCAAAAATTTCACAAATTAAAAATTGGGGTTGATACACAAGAGCAAATTTGAATAAGCGAATGCAATGTTCTGACTTCAAGCCAAGATAGAGTGGAACTGAGTTAGATAAAACCAAGAACTGGCTTATTTTATTGGCTAGCAAGAAATCCCAGAATGCATTTGCGTGCTTCTGCCTATAAATTGGGGAGGAGAAAGTTGTTTTACAATCATTCTTATCTATGAGTGGAACCAAGAAACAAAAACAAAGCAGCAGGGTCAGAAAGGATTGTAACAGAAATGATGGTAGCTTTAGATTATTTTGGTATTGACTAGATTAAAGACATAATAAATAAAATATACAATTGCGATGATATACCGAAAGACTTAAGTAGATGGATTTTAATAGCACTGCTTATGAAACCAGGTGCAAATGATTGTAAACTTCATTGGACAATTAGTCTAATCAGCCATATAACAAAGCTTATCATCTAAATTCTGATGAATAGAATACATAGCAAAATTTAGACCATAAATACGAAAAAAAAAACCAGTACAAATTTGTGAAAGACACTGGAACATGGAATGCAATATTTATGCTTAGAATGATATCAGAAAGATAAATATAAATGCAAAAAGATGTATTCCTGTTTTATAGATGATGCAAAAGCATTTGATAAAGTATGTCACAAAGAACTGTTAGAACTGCTAGGTAACCTTGACATATTTATGAAGGCTATTAGAATAACTGAGAACCTATACTGGGAGCACAACACCTGCATACAGATACAGAATGAATTGAGTCCATATACAAAAATAAGAAGGGGGGAATAAGACAAGCATCTGTCTTCTCACTGGACTTATTCAACCTATAGGCAATTCTAAAAGAATTAGGAGTCCTACCAGAATTCATTATTGGCTCCACACTCTTAACAATATAATATATCCAGATGACATGGTGTTTATAGCAGATACTGAAAGGATACAAATGGTAAGGAATGAAAGCAAGAAAAAAAGACTAAAGATCAATTGCAAGAATATAGAATACATGGTGTCAGCAAAAGAAACAGTCTAACAAGTGAATTACAAATTGGAGATACCAAAATCGAGCAAGTACAACAGTTTAAATATCTAGGAAGTGTTTTACCAGAGGATGGAAAGTGTGAAACTGAAATCCAAAGGAACATTGGGATAGCCAAAGATGCCTTCCAAAAGCTAAGCAAGCAAGAAAATTTCATTAAATACAAAGGAAAGAGTAATGAACTGTTATGTAATATCAGTCATCTTATATGTCAGTGAATGCTGGACAATCTCCTCATACATGAAGAAGAGATTTGAGGCAACAAAAATGTGGTTTTAAGTAAAAGTTTTAAGTAAAATGGAAGCAAAAAAAGGACACTTATACTTAACACCAAGAGAGTTTAAATGTTTTGGGCATATAATGAGGAAAGAGAGCTTGGAAAAATTTTACACTTACAGGAGAAATTGAAGACAAGAGGGAAAGAAGAAAACAGTGCATAATATAAGTAATGAGCATGTGTAAATGGATGGCTTCAGAGAGTTTAGGGGAGATAACAAAAAGACAAAATTTATTAAGAGCAACAAAAGACAGGAAATTGTTGAAAGCCATGATTGCCAACATCCTTCAGGAACATGACACATAGAAGAAGATGAAGAACTCTTCTTTCTACCATGATTAAGTTTCTGGAGTTTTCTAAGTCTAAGAATCATTTTTTTGATTTCTTGTTAAAGTGCAGTTGTACAATATTAACTGCAACCAGAATCATTTTTTTTTCATTATTTTTTTTCATCTCACTAGATTAATTCTATTAAACAACTAATGTAGTATTCTAATTTGCAGTATAATTTACAATGCAGTATAAATAAATGATTACAATTTTCAGTATAATTTATAATATATTTATAATGCAGTATAATTTGTAGAATCTTTTTTCATATCACTAGATTAATCACTCCAAATCATGAACTTCAAAAGAAAATTTTTATAAAATTTAATAAGAAAATTTTCCTTTGAAAATTTTCTTATGTAAATTCATTATAAATTTACCCCTCCCCATCCTATGAAAGCTAAAACGAAATATGTTCCTACCACAGGATTTCTTAAAATATAAGATTCTTAACCTGCAGTTCTTTTTTTCATATAAAACTATTGACTAAACATTCCAGATTATGAATTAAAAGAACAAATGTATTCTTATTTAACTTTAAGAAATCACTTTGTACAAGCATATTTTGTTTCGGCTTCTGTGGGGTGGGGATCAATTTACAATGACTTTACATAGTCAACTGGACACCACTATTAACTTTTATATTTAATAAAAAAAAATTTCATGCTCTGGAGTGTTTAATCTATAGTAACATGAAAAAAAAAAATGAAAAAATTAACCATTTTTGGTTGCAGTACCTTTTGAACAACTCCAGGCTTATAAATAAATGTTTGTCATTTTAAATATATACTGGGGAAATTTTTTTAACCTATAAATATTGTCACCACTCACCCACAAAAACTGTACATTTTACACTTGTTAGAATTTCATAGAGAAAATATAGTATTATTGTGTTTATAGTATGAAGAACAACAAATATAGACTACTGGTAAAAAAACTATTTGAGTGAATGGGTTAGTGATTGTAATTAGTTAGAAAGGATAGTCAGCTTCTCCCTACACCAATTTTAGGCTTTGTAGAAAATCTTTTGTATTACACAAAAATAAATATCCATTTTGTGCATTTCTTGAAGGAGTAATAATGTAAAACTTCATATCTTCACTGTTGATTGTTGATGCTATGAAACGTAATCAGGTAATCTGATAAATGCTTGCAGTACTGAAATGTCCAGAGACTTTCATTTCATGCCAGATAATGCAAAACTGATATGCATTAATCAACACAGCCAATTTTTCATCTCATTACTGATATTAAGCAACCATAAAAGTAAATAACATTAATTCTGGTTGCCTGATCAATGACATTAAACCATATTTAGTATACTATTACTTTTATCATTAAAGCTAATACATTTGCTATCATGGCTATTTGCTGAAGAATCTATCAGATTCATTCTAAAGATATTACCTATTTATATATATTATATTCTGTATCACATTTCTGTGGATAAAATGCTACTTTTAATTTATATATGAGAATCTGTTGATATTTATATTGTAGGCAATGTAAAAATGTAGCTGTATTTAATTCAATATAGACTCATAAAGAATATAAAATATAATAATAGTATAATCAGATTCTTTTCTGTCTGAAAGGTATTATCAGATTTTGACATTAGATTTTTAAACTCATGTCATATATCATATTTTCCATTTTCCATTAAAATATCTCAGAATGGTGAGGTTAACTTATTCTTGCTATTATAAATTTGTACAATACAAACAGATTTGGCCACTTTCTGAAGACAGTTCTATTGATTTGCTTTTTGAATTTACATCAAGGTATCAAGATTTAATAATTTGCTGTCTTTTAAACATTTTAGGGCAAGGTGGGCAATAGTCTGTTTTGCAAAATGTGAAATAGAATATACTATTTGGCATAAAACATCTTTATTTTGACACCATTATGAACATTGAAGGGACTTATAATTTTACTCTTCTTAATAGTAGCATTTTATGGTCTTGCTTGGCTATTTCCATATGTGCTCTGTCTATTGTTACTCTACTTTCATCACTAGAATTACTGTTGAAAAATGAGTTTTCATGTACTTCTTCATCAAATCTATACTTTTCTAATTGTGATATTTATTTAAACATGAGTTTTGATTGGTTCCTTGTCTTTAGTCATTGGTTTTTATATTTTGCAGCATTTGTCTCTATTTACATCCACAAATCCACAAACTGTTCAGTCTGTTTTTCTTGCTTATTAGCCTTTTAATTTTCTCAAATATCTTTTATATTCTTAAAGCCAGGATTTTTCTTGTTCCTATATTGATAAGGTTTTCCCATTTTTGATTGTGTTATACTCCCTGTTCAGCATTCTTTGCAATTTCCAATATTATATTGCTATAACACAATAACTTTCCAATATTTTTTCTTTTAAGGTTATGTTTTTTTCTAATGACTAATGTTTATATATCTGAAATTTAAAAAAAATCAGTATTATATTATATAATAATAATAATAATAATGGTGATGATGAAAAGCCCCTTTTTTATAAGGAAAAAAATTACATCCTTAAATAAGTTATTCTAAATATTTGTAATAGAAACAAATATTAAAGCTGATATTCACATAATACCAATATATCCTGAAGAATATCAGTTGTTTAAAACTAACTTTATTGTGAAAACATGGACGTGAATAATCAAATTTGATATAGTCTAAGGACGTCTTTTTGTTAATTAAAAGAAATCTGTTAGATAAAATCTTTTTAGATATTTTAGCAATTATATTTTTGTTTATACTTTGAAGAGTAAAACTATTTTAGTTCGTTATAAGAAATATTCAATAAAATACTTTATCAGTTTGATTTTTTGCTTTCACTCATAAAGAAAAGAGATAAAATAAAAGGAATAGGAAAAAGTAGTGTATAACCTATTTGACAAGTTCTAATAAATGAATTGACAGAACAAAGAGCTATCATAAAGGAGCAAGAACTACTTCTTCTTTTATTCTGTGTCCCTTCAGGACATACACGATCATGGCCCTCCACATCTTCTTGTCTCTTGTAGCTCTTAATAAACTTTATCTTTTTGTTATTTCTCCCAAATCCTGTTCTACTATACATTTAATCAAGCTCATTAGAACAACAAAAACAATTAGTTGTGGAGCTAAATAATGTTTGCCACATTCTGAAGGGACATGATACAGAGAGAGAGAGAGAGAGAGAGATCCTATCTGTCTATCTATATATATATATATATATATATATATATATATATATATATATATAGTGTAACCCGGACATAAGAGACCCGGATATAAGAGAGATTTTCTCTGGTCCCAAATTAGAGCCATAAACAAAATAGACAAAACCCGGATATAAGAGAAACCCGGATATAAGAGCTTATTCGATCCCGACAACTCTCTTATATCCGGGTTACACTGTAGATATATATATAGATAGATATAGTTTAAGAAAAACTAGGTAATCCATATGGGTAAACTTAAGGAGCATAAAATCCAGAGAGCTCAATGTCAATCCAGAGCAAATAAACCACTTTAAAGTTCCATGTAATAAATTATTTCACCACAGTCCTTTTAAAAGGACTGCGGATCATCAGACTTTACTTCCTTTAAAAGGGCTGTGGTGAAATAATTTATTACATGGAACTTTAAAGTGGTCTGTTTTTATTTAATATATATATATATATATATATATATATATATATATATATATATATGTGTGTGTGTGTGTGTGTGTGTGTGTGTGTGTGTGTGTGTGTGTATGTATGTATATTATTGAAAAACCAATGATTTTGTTGTGACAAACAACTTGCCAGATGACATAACACCTTAGACAAAAAAAATCCTGAACAAGGAAAGGAAAAAGAAAGAAGGCCCCAAAGCAAACACGTTCTTATGCAGTAAAGTGCTCATTGCCAAGTGTTGTGGCCTTGTTAGGGCCAGAAATAAAAACACAAGAGAGGAATTGAGTTAAAATTGTATTAACAGAAACATAAATACAAACATATACAAACGAGAGTGTTACAGCAAGAATGTTCAGTCTGACTGTCAGAGCTGACTGCTGGAAAACTTCCTTCTCCAAAAGGCAGTACCTGCTCCTATTTATAGCTGGGAGAGTCCATGCATGCATGGGTAAATTACCATAACACCCAGGCACAACAAAAACACTTCACAATGTCAGCACTTAACAAAGGACAGCTTGAGCCATTACTCAAGTTTCATGCTCTTGTGATCTTCAGATGACTAGAACTATATATATATATGTGTGTATGTGTGTGTGTGTGTGGTAAATATGTTTTATTAACAAACTGAAAAACTCATATGTTTACCATCCAAGTTGAAACACACACACACACACACACAATACATATATAAATATTTAATATTTATTACTAGCAGCATGGCCCGGCGTTGCCCGTGCTTGATTAAAAGATTGTACAACTCATACAGCAATCGCTATCACTTAAAATATTTTTGCCCTTCCTTGCCTTTAAAGGAGTGCCCTTTGCCATGCTGATGTTGCTACATGCCTTACTTCTTGCCTATTTCACACTGCGAATTTGCTATATACACTCCCTTTTAATACCACAAAATATAATGCAAAACATAATACTTTAAGATTATAGCAAACTAGATGGTAATTTCATTAATACCAAGCACAAGGCTGAATTAAGTTGAAGGAGAAGCCTTTTAATATATCCAACAGCACCAAATATGGAGGAAGAAATTGATAAGCTTTACTGCATACTGGATATTGCCACAGCTCTGTGCAAATTGCAGGAAATTACAATCATTAGAGACAACCTGAATGCTAAAGTAGGTAAGGATCAAAATGGTGAAATAATTGGTAAATCCAGACTAGAAACCTGTAATTAACACAGAGAAAATAGGCCCAATAGTGCATAGGAAACTAGCAGATAGTAGCCAACACCTGATTTTAAGAATACCCAAGACTCTTATGGACATGAAGAAGGCCAGGATGAGAAACTAAAACCCATATTGACTATGCAACAATCAGTCAGAGATTCAGGAATGCAGTTCTACAGTGTAAAACATATCTAAGCACTCATGGGAGTACACATATTCCAGTGATATGTTATCTCAGAATAAAACTACAGAAATTAAAGAAAGCCAAATTTACAACATAACAGACTCTTGAATTATCCAAATTGCAAAGAGAGTGTACTGACAGCTTTAAAAGCAAATAGAATAAATTAAATGAGAATGGAAGCTCAAAGTGGAACACATTAAGAGAATTTTAGTGACATCAGCAAATATGTTAATCCCAAGGAAAACTATGATGAAGGGGAATCAGCAAACAAGTCCAAGCTATCGTAGAGAATATAGGAAATTGCAGAAACCAATTAGAAACAAACAGAAACAGGCATAAAAGGAATGATTCAATGAAAAGTGTACAGAGATAGATAGAATGATCATTAACAGACAAGGCATACATGCATGGAAAAATAAGAGAAATATCAGGACAAATGATGTGGACATTGGCAGGATGATGCATAAAATCAAAAGAGATAATAAAAAAGAAAAATATATAAAAGTTTGAATAAATTATGTTTGAGAATTATTCAACAACAAAAGGAAGAAACCTGCAGTGAGCAAAAATATGGAAAAATCTAGAATGCTAAAGTCTGAAGTAAAATCAGCGCCAGTGAAATTAACCAGGAAAAAGTTGCAGGGCATGACGGGATTGTAATAGTGATTCTAACAGCCTTAGAGGAAATTAGCATTGACAAGATTACGAAAATAATAAATTAAATATATATGACAGTGATGACCTACTTGAAGGTCTTAGTATATCCATTTTCATAGTGGTGACTAAAAAGTCAGATGCATATGAATGCAAGTTCCATTAGACAATCAATCTAATGAACCTCATAACGAAATTTATCATCCAACTTCTGATGAATAGGGTGCATAGCGGAATTAAACTAGAAATAAGACAGGAACAGTTCAGTTTCTTTAAAGATAATAGAATAAAGATTGCCATATTTATGCTCAGAATGATATTAGAAAGAGCAATACAAATGCAGAAGGATGTATTTGTATGTTTTTTTCAGGTTATGCAACAGCATTTTATAAGGTAAAAAAAAAAAGAAATGTTTGAATTACTTGAAAACGTTGATTTATTAGGGAAGCAATATGCTGGGAGGAAATCACTTACATGCAGATAAAAAATATGAATTTAGTAAATATACAAACATAAAAATGGGCATAACACAAAGATGTGTTTTCTCACCAGATTTATTTAACCTTTATAGTGAGGTGATCCTAAGAAAACTGGAAGTCCTATAAGGATTTATTATTGGCATCTACAGTCTTAACAACATAAGATATGCACATTACACAGTATTAAGACCAGACATGGAAAGGAAACTACAGAATTTCCTAGAGAAAGTTGTAAAGGAAAATGAGAAGAAATAAATAAATGTCAATTTTAAGGAAACAGAATTTAAAGATGGCAGCAAGAAGAACAGTCCAAGATGTGAACTATGAACTGGACGTGCCAAAACAAAGCAAATATGAAAATTTGAATATCTAGGAAGTGTTTTAATAAAAGATTGAATATGTGACATCAAAATCTGAAGTTACATTAGGTTAGCAAAAGATGCTTTCCAAAAGCTAAACAAAGTATTAAGAAAGAGAAAAAAAAATATTAGAAACAAGAAAAGAGTACAGATCTATAAAGCCATATCATTACTTCTATATGGCAGGAAATGCTGTACAATATCCTCACAAATGAAGAAAAGACTTGAGACAACATTAATGTGGTTCTACAGATGGATACTGAGAATATCATGAACTGAACATAAAGCTGTGCTAGTTTCTACCATATATAAGCAACTTGATATTCACTGTATTGATCAATTTTCAAGAGATTTTTTTAAGGCTTAAAAAATTGACATAAACAAGTATATATGATAATTATTTGAATATGGAGAATAAAAATGCTATGACTGTTTGTTCCTATATGAAGATGGCTTTAGCCAGAGTGCTGGTCATCTATTAATCAATGTATACTTTCCTCTTGATACTGGCACCACGACCATATGATGGTTAGAATTAGCCAAGAGTTACGAGATATATAGATGCTTGTATTTGTGTCATAACCGGTTGACCAGCTTGTCCAAGCGGAACTTATTTTTAACAATCATGTTATTTGAAAACTGTTCTACCAAAGTGTCCGTTTACATTCACATGATAATGAGGTTCAATGAACATTTGTTAGAGCATTAACTCTTGTTTCAGGCTATTGTATGAGTTCCCTTGAGGAGCGGAAAAGAGATAACTCTATTTACCATTATGTTTCTTTGATGATGCTTGACAGTTTATTTATAATTGTCCTTCTCTATTTTCTCCTTCTGAAATCCTTTATTTTATTCTACTCTGTCAATTTCTACTCAGTTTCACTTTCTTTTTGTCTCTGTCCAGTACATTTCAGGTTGTTCAGCATTCAACGTGCTCATTTGGTTTTAAGTTTCACATTTTCGTATTGTTTTTAAATAACATATTTTTTGTGTTATTATTCCATAAAAAAAATCAATTCTTTACTTTGTTACATTCTTACAGCAAAGGGCCAATTACTCATGATTTCCATACTTTATATTTGTATGTGTCCAAGTCACACTATAATAGAGCTGAAGAATATGAACTCTACATTTTAGAGACATTTTAGAAACAAAAAGTAAAATTTAGGTTTTAAAGTTTTACAATATATAATTTCAATTTATAAAAAAAATGGCAAAGAAGTGGATCAAAACTATTAATCAATAAAAAAAAATTCAAGAAATTTCAGCAAATCTCATGTATATAATTTTGAACCTTTTAAGAGTGATTCTTGGGGGAAAAAAGTTGATAAAAATAGAGACATTTGAATTGATGAGGAATAAAATATAAAATGTATCAAAACCTTCATTAATAATATTTAGTGTTATGATGTTGATCTGTTTTTGCAAAATATAATCAACAGATTTTTGTATAACATTTTTGTATAGTGCATAATAATCAAACAAGAACTGTACAGTGGTTGGAAATGAATGAGAAGTAGAAACATCAATTGCTATCTTCCTTATAATGAGTATTTAGGGGACCAGAATGGTTGTCTAATTCATAATCTTCATGGAAAATAGGTAAAGAATTAATACACATAGATATGCAAACAAGGTTGAAATATTGTCTTCAAAATTCAAATAGCATCCAGTTTAGTTTTGAATGAAAACACCTGCCTGGATATTGCAAAAATGAAATTACTTATGTCTCTTCATATGAACTCTTTCACCTTTTCAAGTATCATGACAAATTCCCTGTTAGGTAAAAAATATTACCAATTAGGAACAAGTTGAGGAAATTTTAATTGAATTTATTCACCTTTTAATTCTTTAGGAATGAATATGACAATTTGTCAAGGTGATATAGGTCTACAGGGGTTGAGGAAAAATATTTTGATTGAATACATCAAGTCTTTGTGATTGTTTTTTCAAATTTGTTTTGTTTAAATGAAACAGCAATTTTTTGTCCAACAACCTTATATAGTCATATACACACACATCATTATATGTAGTTGTTTTGGATGAATTATGTCATTTTTTTTTTTGTTTTTGTTTTCACATTTCGGCTGTATGCCCTGCAGTCTTTCCCAAGTGTTTGCCTTATTCTTCAGGATGTTGTATTTTTGGAAGACAACAAAAACATTTCAGAAACAACAGATACATGAGCAAGGCTGAAAGATACACACACACACACACACACACACACAATGTGTAAAAACCAAACAATAATCTTTCATTGTTTATAACAATTTGATTACATAATGAGAAACAGAAAATTATTTCAAATTTTAGTTGAAAATATCAGTGTTTCTAATATTAAGTTATTGTTCTGAAGAGGGAAAGGATGAAAGTTTGCTTCAATACAATTTTGAACAGATTTCCATCCAAAAAGAGATTGATAAACAAGAGATTTACCATCCATATTTAACATGCAAATATTAAGAAAAACAAATTTGCACAAAGGGACACACATTAATGGATTTTGTGCATCTGTATGTAAAATTATCTTAATTCTTTTCTCAGTTTCCTTGAGATTTTCTAACATAACTTAAAATATGTATATGGTCATGAGTAAATGGAATGTTGTATATATGTATGTATAATGGCTGGTTACTCATTTTCCAGGCACATCTATCTGCTAGGATGGCTAGCCAATCCCTGTTTCAGATTCCTGATCAGGCACATATTGTATTTGTTTAATGCCCACAGAATCAACCTGTGGTTTATACTGCATCTATAATTGTAGTTATAGTTTCTGGGAGAGAATTTATCATCAGTCATGATCGATGTCAGTATGCTCATACCTTCATTCACAATGACTTGTGACTTTCATGCATCAATTATTTATAACAGTTCCATCTGCTTAATTTCCATCACAAGGCATTCGTCAATCTGTGGTTTAGTTTGCCTCCCAGTAGGTTGATAACATCAAGAAGTCACCTTCCTGACAAATTGACCATGGTAAGATTCAAACCTAGGTCTTAGAGCTAGAAAGCAAATGTTCTAAGCCCTCACCCACATGCTCATTGACATTTTTTCAGATCAGCTGTTTGCACCAGCAGATATGCTAACAATGGGAAGCTATGACGAAGCTATAACCTGCAAGGTATTTTTATTCTTTCAAACCTAACCAGAAAACTAGAAAAAAAAGTCATGGGCATATACAGAGATGATGGCCTAATCCTAATATGGAAACCCAATGGTCCTAAAATAGATTCTGTAAAAAGATAATAAACACTCTAAAAATGATTGGATTCAAAATAGAAATAAAAACAAACAGTTAATTCCTAGACATTACCTTCAACCTTCATAAAGAAACTTATGAACCATACAAAAAAGATAATGACATGCCCACATACCTACACACATCCTCCAATCATCCCCACTCAATTATCAAGCACATATTATTACTTTCTTAATATTGTTTGAGAAGAATACTATATCTGAGCATAATGATGTTTGCATGATGTGGTCAGGGAATTTTAGTCTTGTTCCTAAGTCAACCCTTAATTCCCAGTCTGTTGCCAATGACAGAGTATTTGCTATGTTCTTTTCCTATTTTTTAGGTTTCTCACCAGCTCTATGAAACTCTATAGCTCTTTTATCTAGGTTTAAAGTATTAGTATTGATAGCCATACTAACTATCTTTGCTAGATCCTTTAAACTACTTAAAATATGCTTTAGAGTTCCTTGACGCGAACACAATTGGCATAAGGGCGATTCTGTTTTATACCATAAGTGGAGGTTGGTATGACTGTGAAGGGTGTCATATAAAGTCTGAATTAGGAACTTTATGTTGATATCATGACGCCATATATCATACCATTTGATTTTCCTATAAATCATGGCTCCCCAACTGGTCCATGCACCTTGTTTCCTTAGTCCTACCATCTTTGCCACCCCATTTCTCCTCCTCGCCCTTACATACTTCTTCTTGTATTAAAAGGTTCTTTTCTTTACCTTTAGCTCTGTCCACCCGAATGGTAGGAAAATACTCTAATCCTGTGCACCCAATAGCCATGGCACCTAATATGGCTTTTCGCGGAGCCTTTCTTTAGCGACACGTAATTCGTTCTCTGCTCTCAATTTTGTTCCTGAGTAGACTTCAATGCCCGCTCCAGCCACCTTTGGATCTTTGGATAACTTGTACTGCATTACTGTTCTAATTTTGGTGATTTTGTATTCCTCTAATAGACTTCTGAAAGGAAGTTACAGAGCATTGGTATTGCCGTATAGAGCAGCACTGGTCAAACTCTTCTGTAGACCTAAACATCTTTGTAGTTGCATGTTAATTCTTTTTTCTAATTGTTCTATATGAGATGTTGTAAATTCGTAAATAGACAATGGCCATAAGATTTTGGGAAGAATGGCATGCTGATAAATCCAAGCTTTAAATCGGCCTGGCAAGCCGGACTTATCAACTCTCTTTAACCAAGTTTCTAGTTTGTCTTTTGTTTTTTGGATTGCTGTTGCATCTTTTAGAGAGTGATCTATACATTTTCCAAGGATTTTTACGGGCTTTTCCTTTGTTGGTATGTCCCCCCATCGGATAGTCTGAATTGCTCCTTGTCCAATATTTTACCTTTCCTTAAAATGAGTGACCTTGATTTCGTTGGGTTGAAGCTCATTCGGTCCCATGTGATATGCTTTTCAATCCTCTTTAGCAGCCATCTTGCGCCAATAACAGATGTAGTGGTTATTGTCATATCATCCATATAGGCTCTTATAGGAGGTTGCCTTAGTCCTGATCTAGTGAACGGCCCTTTACATTCTGTTTCTGCAGCTTTGATTAACATGTTCATGGCTAAACAGAAAAGTGTCGCTGAGATTGTACATTCCGTTATGATGCCCTTCTCCAATTTATGCCATGCCAACGCAGTATTTTCTGATAATGTTCTCATTTGGAAATTATTATAGTAATCAGAGATTAACTCGGTTATTTTACTAGGTACATATTGGTGATGGAGAGCTTCTTCCACTAGTTTATGTGGTATTGATCCGTAGGCATTTTTAAGATCTAGCCACACAATTGCTATATCACCCCTATTTGCCTTTGCTTCTTTTAACAGCTGCAATATGACCCCTATATGCTCCATACATCCCAGTATTTCTGGTACTCCACCATTTTGTACAGCGGTATCTATGTACTCATTTTTAAGAAGGAAGTCTTCCAAGTGCCAGTTAAGATGCTAAAAATATTTTAGCCTCTGTGTTCAACAGGGAAATGCATCTGAATTGGTCTATCCTTCTGGCTTCTTCCTCTTTAGGGATCCAAATACCTTCAGAGTGTCTCCATTGTCCTGTTATTTTCCCTCTCCTCCAAATAACTTTCAATAACTTTCATAACATCCGACGGAGTTTTGGACAGCGTTTGTAAACTATATAAGGCACTCCGTTTGGACCTGGTGTGGAGGCCATTCTGGCTGCTTTAATGACTGCATTAATTTCCATCCAAGTTGGTTCTTTCAAGTCAAAAGGTACATTAGGTTTTATCAGGGACGTATTTTCTACTTTAATTTCACTAGGGGTACTCTCCAAATGACCACTTCAATTTTCCCCTAACAGCTTCTTTGCATAATTTGAGAGAAATGCGATCCGTTTCTTCGCCCTTTCTTTCCTCCTTCATCTATAGTATTCTATTCTATGTAAAGACTTTATTTTTAAACGAATTAGGTCTCTGAGCTCCCATAAGTGTTGCCTTTCTTTGGGCTTTGTGATTTTATATTGTTTCTGAAGAGATTTTAGCTCTGACTTAAATTGTTTCATTTTTAATTGCCTCCTATTTTCAATGCTAATACCCTTCTTTAGGACATTGTCATTAGTCATTTATCCGCCTCTTGATGTTGTTTCAAGGATCTAGCCGATGTCCACGTCGAATTCGTTCCAGGCATGTTTGTCACTGGCTGGGAGCCATTTTATCTTTCTTCAAAATGGAGTATCAGGCTCTGCTTGAACCTCTGCTTGGAGGGAATGGGCACTTTGGTGAGCTTTCTGGCACTGTACCTCCTGCGACTCACCAGACGAAAATCCTGCATGCTGCTCTTGGTTTGACTGCAACTGTACTGATGGATTTTTAGGCCGCGCATATTTTTGCACATCTTTCCATGTGTGCATGTCAGTCTCATTGTAGTCTCATCCTAATGGGGATCTCATTCTCCCCCCCCCCTCTCGGGATCCTCTGGGGGTATTTATTCGCATGAGCTTCTGTAGCATTTCCTAAATTGCATAAGTTGGATTGCTATCCCAGAAATACACTTTTGTGGTCTCTCCTCGCCATCAATTGGCTTTCCAATTTGTCAAAACAGTCTATTCCTGGTTCGTCATCCGGGTCTGTTCCAAGATGCCACTGTTTAAACAATAGAAAGAGTAATTCAAAAAATACAATCTTAATTAGGCACCCGGGGGGATAATCAGTGATATTATTTGACTTGGTTCATCAGGAAGTTTTGGGTCTTTCAACATCATACTCCCTATCACCAAGTCGACCCAATCAGGGGAAATCAATCCCTGATCCCTCTCCCCTCTCAATCAAATGCTAACAGCTACTCTGGCCTTTTAATGAATTAGATGAAGAAAGACCACGTTTTCTGCACACCCGATTGGATGTTTGTAACAACCAATCCGCTGCGCAAACTATCTTTTAAATGGTCCATGGTGGGAACTGGCTTCTTTTCTTTTTTTTTTTTGGTGGATAGAAGTTTCAATGGATAACCGAGGAGGTAATCTTAATGTTCCTAAATTAATCCCTTTTCCCTAAGTATTGTATAGTGTCTTACTCTAAATATTTGCCACTTTTATTTTATTTTAGCTTATTTTTTTTTTTAGAGTGGGGAAACTTAAAATCAACCCTGCTATCACATTTTTATTGGTTAGCCTGATTCTTAACATTATTACAGGTCATTCATACATTCATTTAAAGTTAACACTTTAAAAGAATGTATTCGCAAAATGAAAATAATTGTCCATAAACATGCCGTATATTTTTAACTGTACACACAAAAAAATAAAATAAAAAAAATAAAATAAAAATAATAGAAAAAATACATAAAACACCATAATATTCCTTAACATTGATTTAAAACTATTTACAAATTTGAAGTTGTTTAAATACAATAAACTATGAAATACTCTTGAAATTAAATTAAACTACGAAAGAAGTGCAATCTGCTTTACAATACATTCTTATATCCTTTAAAATAAAATAATATCAAGTAATAATAAAGCTTCATATTATATATATTTATAGCTTAAAACCAATGACAATTAAACTGATAAAATTAAATCAAAATAATACAAGTGATCGAGAGAAAAAACTATAAATACACTTGTTATACGTGTTATGATTCTGATTAAAATATACAAAATACAAAAAAAAGATAATGACATGCCCACATACATACACACATCCTCCAAACATCCCCCCTCACTTATCAAGCGCATACCTGAATCCATCAGCTGCAGGCTATCAGACAACTTGTCAAACACAGACATTTTCACTATATAACAACGCACTAAAGAAAAGCAGATGCACGCAACAGCTAGAATATTTACCACCACAACCAAAACAGAAAAAAAACATAATCTGGTTTAACCCACCATACAACTAAACCATCAGAACAAACATTGTCAGAACATTCCTAAATATAATAGAAGCACATTTCTCCGTAACAAACCCCCTAGCAAAAATATTTAACAAGAATATAAAAGTTAGCTACAGCTGCACTAAGAATATAACACAAATAATAAAAAACCACAGCAAAAAAGCAAAAACCTACAATAATGCATATAAAGAACCCCAATGCAACTGGAGAGATGAAATCACATGCCCATTACAAGGAAACTGCCTACAAAAAACATAGTGTACAAAGCCTAGTCAATGTAAACAACACTACAATGCACTACATTGGTGCCACAGAAGGAACATTCAAACAAAGAATATACATGCATGACCTCTCATTCTCGAACACAAAATACTCCAACAGCACTACACTATCCACATACATAAGACATCACATCAAACATAACCAGGGAAATTATGAAACCAGCACCTGTCTACAACAACATATCAAGGAGATGCTTACTTTGCTTGCAAGAGAAAGTGGCAATAATCACCCACACACAACAAAAAACATTACTAAACCTAAGATCTGAAATAATCTCAAAATGCAGACACAAAAACAAATATCTACTATCACAGGTCAAACCAAACAGATAACATCAACAACAAAAAATGTACACAAATGGGAACGAACCTACTGAAAAAAAAAAATAACCCTACCAACATTGTTAAATCCACAAACACAACAACTACCATAACAATTAACACTGCTATCATGATGGGTGTAACCATTAACACTCCAAAATTATCATTTTATGACTAGTAACATTACTAACACTATTAGTAATGTTATTACCACTTTTAGAACCCTTACTTTATAAATGTCACTAGTACCATTAGTACTGTTATTTTATCATTGTCATTATTATTATTATTATTATTATTATTATTGCCATTATCATTATTATGATTACCACAATTATTATCATTATTATTATTATTTTTTAATTTTTTCACCATTATTATTATGATTGTTGTTATTTATTTTTGCCATCATTATTAGTGGTGACATTACCGATCATCATAACTAATAAGATATCAATTATTATCAATATATCAATAATAATATCATGGCTAATATTACCATTAACATAATTACAATCATTAAAAATACACAGCTGCAGTTGTTGTTAAAAAATACAAACAACATCGCCATGTCTACAGACAGAATCCATCTTAACCCATTTGGTGGTAGTAGCCTCAAATTAATGAGTGTTGGTATGTGTGTGTGAGCATGTCTTCTGGTGCAAACAGCTGATCTGAAAAAGTGTCACAGCCTCCCCCACCTGTTCCCTGCTACGTGAACATTACTACATTTATGAAAGGCTATAATCTTGACACCGAAGTAGACAGAAATTGCGTACATATATGTGCTCAAGCACACAAAAGTGTAACTACACCTAACCCAACATTATGAATATGGGTTGTATGTATGAACTAATATGTATGCACCTGTATGTATGCATGTCTATGTCAACATGAGTGTCATCCCAAGCAAACACAGAACAAGAAAATTCCCTGTCCCGCCATATACAAATAAACAAACAGAAATAAAGTATAAATAAATTCACTTTTGAAAAATAAACCAGTATTCCGGAAGGTTGCGAAAGCATTAAACCTAAGATCACAAACAACTCTCCATGCAACCACATATGTTAACTCTATCATGGATAGTGAGCACTTTGCACTAAATTACACACACACACACACACACATATATATATATAGTTGATTGATTTTGTTTAGCAACATATCAATCTCAGTGAGTTATTTGATGCTGAAATATTTTGAACACAATTTATGGCTCCAACTGAATATATTTTGAGCACAATTGTATGCCTTCAACTATAGATAAATATATTACTGGTCATTTTGCTATAAAATTTATTGTTAGTAATTCTCCTATAAAATGTATTGCTGGTCATTTTGCTTTAAAATTGTATTTTAAGTAATTTTGCTATTAATAGGTATTTCTGGTAAATTTACTATAAATAAGTTTTGTAGGTAATTTTATTATAAATATGTATTGTAGGTGATTTTTGCTATAAAATTAGATATTGTTGGTAATTTAACACTAGATATGGATTGTTGCTAACAGGTCCTACTACCCCAGTTCATAGTGATCCTAAGAATAACAGATTTTAAGAAGTAGTTCCATGCTCATCAAAACCTCCAATTGCCTCGTCCGAGATCTTGCTGCCAGATGTAATTTATATCTATCTATCTATCTATCTATCTATCTATATATATATATATATATATATATATATATATATATATATATATATATATATATATTGATATCAATGAACGCTCATTGCCACTTTTGCAATGTCAACAAATACTCATTGTCAGTTTCATAATGCTTGTTGTAGTAGAGACTTTGCAATCGCAGATACAACTATAGTAATGCTGTTGAACAATACTGGTGTCAGTTGCCTTCAAATAACACTTGTACTAATAGTACTTGCTTGATAATACTCGCTCAAAAAGTAACCACTGAATAGTAATCCAAATAGTAATCTATATAGTGATCATTTAGATACCACACTAATTCCTATATGTACATTTCCTTTACAATCACATTATCTACTTATTCAAAATGGGATCACCTGTGTTTTCTTTCTGTGTTTAAACTTCAGTGTTGATAGGACACTTTATTCCTATATATATATATATATATATATATATATATATATATATATATAGGGATGGCCAAGAGTTCCTTTACCCATTTTCAATAATGATAGACACAAATTCCTAAATAACATAACTTTTATTTAATTATTTAATTATCATACAATTATAATATCAATATAGCAGTTACATTTTCTTTATTTCCATTGGTATTCACAATCTTTGGCTGGCCACTTCTTTTTTACCATCTGTTTTTAAACCATTTAGAAATTTGTGTTTATTATTATTGGAAATGGTTAAAGCAACTTTTTGCCCTTCCTATATATATATATATATATATAGGAAGGGCAAAAAGTTGCTATATATATATATATATATATATATATATATATATATATATATATAGTAGGATGGTGAAAGAAATAATAATAATAATGATAATATTTATTGTATATTATTTGGCCATAAGATAAAATAGAAGCATGAGAAAAATGTTACAAATTGGAAATTTCTCAATGAAAAGTAAAGTTGGACATTTTTTGTAGAAAAATTGGTGTTTTGAACATGTGTGGATTTATTTGTTTATTATTTATTTATTTTTAGATCTCAGGGTTTATTGTCATTACTGGATGGTTGAGCTTTGTATAAAGGGGTATGGGATTATTTGGCTTAGTCTATATTGTTTTAACCCTAGCTGGTGTATTTAAGGTAATTTTTTGATTCCTCAACTCTGCTTTCACTGGGTACTGGAGACTAAATTTTTTTGGTGGTTGTTGAGTTTTCATATTCATTAATGTGTCTGAATGCATGTGTGATAATGTCTGTGTTTGAGTGATTTATTTTACTGATTAAATCTAGTACTTTTTGGTTAGTTGTCTGCTACAATTAGAGTTGTAAGGTTTGTAGATGACTTTTTGTGTGTATGCCTAAATTTCTATTTAAACCTAGAATGTGGGAATTTATTTTAAAAATGAATTTTATTGACAGCTAAATGTAAACCCTAAAAGGATGTATCTAACATTATCAATACTATAGTTTGGTTGGTTGAAATGTATATCTATTTGATATTGCTGTCTTGAGTTGTTTTCTTGTGGTTATTAAACCAAAGACAGAATTCAGTACTTTTTCGCTGATATAATTTCCTGCATTGTATTTGTTGCAAAAAATTTAATATATTTGAACTATTACAAGTCAAGGGAGGAAGTTGGATTAGTCTATGTGCGACAGTTGGGGTGAAAATTCTATTGGTGATAATTGTTTACAAACTTGGTATTGGGGTTCAATACACATCACATTTCCTTGGTAAGTGGGTGATTTGAATTATTGAGATGATGTAAGGAATGATTGTAGACTTGGAAGGTGTTGCCTAGCATTAAATGGGATTTCCCTAAATATCTTATTAATTGCAGGGTCAAGTTGGAAATCATTTTATAAAATATGAAACATTTAGAGAATGTAATTAAAAAAAAACCCAAAAAACATAGGAATTTTGGAAACTTATTTTATTTGTTTTGTAGTTAGAAAAATATCCCTTGCCTATTGTATTTGAAAACCTTATTTATTGTTTTTTTAATTGTTTTGAGAGATTTCTATTAAGAAACTGATTGATTATATATATATATATATATAGTTTTTGCCTTAACCTTCTTCCCAAAATTTGACTAAATTGCCAAATAATTTGAGGGGAAGACCTTGGGCAGGCTGATAAATTTTCAACCTTCTTCTCATATATAAATAAATAAATATATTATTTACATTTTATTTTGCATACATTATGTACATTAAAATTGTATTTTATTTTGGCATTAAATTTTTTTCAGATATTTTCCCTTTGAAAGAAAAGTCCTAAAATTTCTATAACTGCTATAATTGTATTAAAAATCCTCTTACTTTGAAATTAATAATCATTGCTCACATTCTCAAATCATCAGACCTATTTCACATGATAGGAATGTTATGTACACACACACACACACACATATGTATATATGTGTGTGAATCTTTCAAATCCTAGGTCATTGAAACATCTCTACCTGCTGATAAACACTGTTTACATTTTGCATATTCAAAGTATTTTATTGCTTTGCAACTTTGAATCTCTCATTTCAGCCATTTTGTTCTCACATGTGCAACTTTGGGCTGTGTTAAAATAGCCGTTTATTATAGCCTGTTGTTTGCCAGTTATAATTTTCTTGTTCAAGGACACTGGATATTCTTTCAATATCAGACTTCTTTCTCTGGAAAGTGTCTTATCAATCCTGCTGTTGGAACTATAAAATATGCCAATGCTTTCATGATACTATTATCAACCAAAATCATTTATAACGCTTTGCAAAATTTTACAGTAATCAAAGAAAACAATGAAATAATTAGTTTTTCTTTAATAATGATTTCTATTTTTATAAAACTAATGAAGGAATAATTCATAGAAATTCTTGCATCCTGTGCACAATATTTCACATAAATTATATAAATTATAGTAGACAATATGTCACTCTTACAATATGGCAACAGTTTTATGAATTTTATCTGATTTTCCAAGTTTCATATGATTAACCAACTTGAAAATCGAAGAAATTTGATGTTTTAATTAAAAATTATAAATGTACACAAAGTTTACAAAGACAGATATTTTATGCAAAAATATGAAAAAATTGTCATTGTAATAATGACAATCTAATAAAGTCAACAGTAATATAAAAAGTATGTTCAATGTTCTGAAATTAGTTTAGAAATCTATTCATTTTGTGCTGTATTATATTTCCTCATTTCCCTGTGCCTTTTCTATAAATATCCTTATGCTAATTGTTCTGATGAGCTTTCCTCTTTAGTACCTCAACTTTACAAATGTAAGTGTAGTACTAGATTGGCAGCAAGGTTTCATCATTTTACAGTTGTGCTGGCTAGATGTAGACATAAGTTCTATGCTAACTGTTTCTTCTCTCACACTTCTTGCTTGTGGAACTCTCAGCTTCTTGCTTTTCAGTCAACTTTCTGCTTCAAAAATTTAAATACCATGTCAGTTATTATCTTTTATCTGCTTACTTCCTGTTCTTTGATTGTTCTGTCTCCTTAATAATGTTTTTTTTTCTCTTATTCTTTCACACTCAGTAACCCTTTGCATCTTAGTGGCTTTATTGTCTTGCTTAGAGGGAAACTATTTAAAAAACAATGAAAAAACTGCTCCAAAAACAGAATAGCATTCCAGAGTTCATCTTCATTGGTAAATTGTCATCTATCAATGTAAAATGTCTTTTCAAAATGCTCAACAATTTTCAAACGGCTGAAGGTCATTTGAACAAGATGGCCCCTTCCACAAATGAGTGTCTTTGAAACCAATTCTATTTAGATCTTCATTATTTTGCTTTGCCAAATGTAACATAACATTATCATGTATAAAAATCATTTTCATGTAAGCATTTAGCTTCTTCTTGAAACAAGTCTCCATGTGTACCTTCAGTAATAAATGTGTGTCTGAGATTTCATTTATAATATCATCTAGAACTTGCCATGTGTCCACTACTTCACGTGTAATCCTTGCCCAAAATATCACATTGTCTCTGCCTTGTTGATGTTTCAACTTGTGAGAGCAGTTTTCACCAGCATCTACCCTGCTTTTGCTCCAACTCTCATGCCCTTTGAAAATGAATTCTGTTTCCCACTTTTTAAAAATTTTTATGGATATTTTTTAAATATCTCACATGTTTTGCTACTCAATTGAAGAGCTGGAATATTGTGTTTTTCAACACTTCTACACTGCCTCAGTGCCAAAATATTTCATATCTTAATAAAGTCAGCAAGATCTTAACATGTTCTTATCAGATCTACATTGGATTTATCCAGGATCTTCAAGGAACTTCTCAGTTTGATGGTACTTATTTTTTACTTTGGATTTTGTTATGATGCCTTTCTCTAAAAATCTCATCAGTCTCATAACTCATTTTAAGGCTTCAAACTCAGTGTGGCTATTAATTTGAGACTTTGAAATTCAGGCTATTTCATAGAAATTGTTGCGTTTTGTTCATATCTGCACTGAATGAATTAGCTTTCATTTTATTTGTTGTCATCATTCAGCAAATAAACATTTAGATTCTAATAAGTCAGCGCCATCAGCAGTTTTGAGGCTACCATCAACAAGAAGGTCACCTCAACAGAAACAACCTCCTAAGAAATAAACAATATGGATTTCCCTCCTTCAAGTCCATTGCTGATGTGTTAACTGTCATTATACATAAAATCAGTGAAGTGCTTTTAATAAATCCATCATGAGAATGATCACCTTAAAAATCCCAAAAGCTTTTGGCAAGGTGTGGCATTGGGTCTTGTACACAAAACCACTAGCTATGGCATTTCTGGATGAGTTTAACTCAATGATGAAGTCCTTCCTATCACTAGCCATTAATGGTAACAATGAAGTGCTCTGAAGTCCATGAGATCAATTCAGTTGTCTCTCAAGGCTCTCTCCTGGGTCCTAGCTTTTTTCAGCTTATATTAATAATCTGCTTAAGAACATTCTTAGCCCATTAGTATATATGAAGATGATATGTTTTATGAGTGCACCTCCCAAAATGTAGATCACCAGAGCCAAACTGCTGATCTCTCCTTGGGAGATGAGAGTTGTGGCCTCATACTTCTTAGTGCAATCTATAGGACTTGAGTGAGTAATAGTTATTGAGCAGTTTCAAGTGATTTGCTATTTGACATTATTTAGAGATTTATTAGGTTGCTTCTAATCTGTGTGTGTGTGTGTGTGTGTGCAAATAAATATATAAAATCAGAACAAAAGATCACTGCATTTTTAAGGTGAATTTCAAAGACGATATTTATATATATATTTATTCAACCACATATATGCCATTTTGTCCCAATGCATGTCATCATTTTTCTGGCACTTAAAATCCACTTAGATCAGTTCATCACCCAGAAAAATACCAAATTGGTATTTTTCTGGGTGATGAACTGATCTAAGTGGATTTTACAGACTTCCAGAGAATTGAATTCTTCCAGTTAAAAGAATTTTGGAGGGATCAAAATAAGTGATAATCCAAAGTTGCCAGATCAGATGAATATGTCAGGTGTAATAAGACATCCCAGCCAAGCTGTATCAATTTCTTCAAATAAATGTGTGGTTTCGCATTGTCCTGTTGAAAAACATCACTCTTTCTGGATGCTTTTCATTGACTGCTGCCTTTAATCAGCTCAATTGGGAACAGTACTTTAAATTAAATGCCTGATTGTCTAGAAAGAGTTTGTAATGCATAACACCATTCCAATCCCATAGAGAGCATCACTTTCTTCATATGCAAACTAGCTATTGAAGTTGTTAATGGTGGCTCGTTTCATTTCCCCCAGCAACTTTTTCACTCCATGTTGTTGTAAACAATCAATTTTTCAACACCTGTGATTGTTCAGGCACCCAGATGTTGTATTAATTCACCTAAGTATTTTCAAATGACTTATAATACTTATATGAAATATACGGATTATCACTGTGATTCCTCATGACATGTGACTGGGAATATTTTTATTGGTGTTTCACTTTGATCATCATCAATGACTACAGGCCTGCTAAAACATTTTTAGTCTTCAAACTTTTCACTTTTGAAACTAGCAAATCCCTTACAAATAGTAGTCTCAGCTGTGGCACTATCTCCATAAATAACACATATCTATTTTGCTGTTTGTCTGTTGTAAAAATAAAAGAACATCAAATGATAAAAAAGCTACTCAATTTTCCTCTATTTTCACTTTTAACATAAAAACATTTCAAATTCATAATTCATACACAAATGAAATAGAAGCATTCATTGAAATGTCACTTTTCAGAATATGTATATATGTTATAAATTTCAGTCACATGTGAAATGAAATCAAATGTTTAATTACTACCTATTAAAAAAACACTATAAACCTTTGTTCTAACTCCATATATATAAATTTTATTCTTGAAGACATTACCAACCAAAATCTTTTTTTAGACATAATCAAGCAAATCTTTTTAAAAATTTATTTAGCACAAAATCTTTCCTACTCATATATAAAGCATCATGATGTATCGATACCAGTTTTATTTTATAATAATGGGATTCAGTGCAAACACTATCAAAAATTTATTAGATTATTGAATTTGTCAAAAAACATTATAGCTCATTTTTAGAGGTGTGTTTAAAATTGAATTCTGAGAATGAGTCAATTTTCCCAGTTTTTTTTGTAGTCAAAATCTTTTCAAATGATTTTTTCTGATATTGTTACAACATTTCGAATTGTGCTTTGAATCTATTTACCCATACAAAGAGCCAAAAGAGATTCAGCTTGAATGTATTTCCCAGTATATCGTTGAGATAGGCAATGAAAAAATAAACTGAATTTCCAAAACAAAACATCCTCTAAAACCTGAACTTATATGATTACAATTTATAATAATTTATAATAAATAGTCAATTTTATCAAATTCAGTTATTTCAGTTATTTGCACTTGAATATTACATGATAAAAACATTGGGTTGCAAATGTTTCTTGAAACAGAAACATTGAAGATTTCTTGAAGCAGAAAACGGCAGTAGATTTATTGGTGTTGCTGCTTCTAATGGGATCCATCATTAAATCTAAATTGAAGAAGTTGCCTAGCTGGATATGTTGTTTTTTTTTGCCTCAGCTGCTGTAAGATATTGATTATTTCTTTTTATATATAAAAAAAACAAATGTTTTTTACTTCTTCTTTCTTCTTAACTATCAAATTCTTGTGCCAGTCTTTTAGTTCTACAGAAGTTTAAGAGCACCCCTGTCTTTTTCCTTTACAAAAGAATTACATACAAATTTCTCACAGATGAAAAAATGTTTATTTAATTTCACTCATCAAAGTTCATTTCCATTTATTTTCATTTCAATGCCTTTTAGATTTGTATTGCTCGTTTTCATTTTTGTATATATCTGCAATCAGTTTTCTTTAAAGACATGTTCTTTTATTTTCCAATGACTTCTCAGATAAATCCTAATTTCTTGCTTGACAATTTAAAATCCTTTATAAAGCCATTCATCTATTACACACATCCTTGATTTTCTCTCACACTTTTTGATCGTTTTCTTATTATCCACTGTATTTCGACTCTTTCTCTTTCTTTTATATACTCATCTCATATTCTGTATTTTTCATTTAATTCTCTACTTTTTCTTATACTTTATTCTTTGGTGTCCAGATTTATTCTTTATCTCTCTTTGTCTATTTTTCTTTAAATATCTTCATTTTTTTCTTCTCTTTCTCTCTTTTTCTTTACTTTTGATTATTTTTTTTCCTTCATTTTATTCTACATTTCTTTATTTGATTTCCCCTATTTTCTTTTTTCTTAGTTTTTCTTTTCCTTTTTCTTCATTTAACATTCATATAATTTTTTTTTTCTGTGTGTCTTCGATAATATGTACGTGTGTATGTTTGTGTGACAACAACACAGAATTTTTCTTCCTGAAGACAAATTTCTCAAAAAACATTAGCAGGAAAGCAAAATAAAATCTTTGATGAATAACTTTTTGACTTAAGAAACCGTTCTTTTACTAGGCAGAGTCAAACTTTTTATAAACAAAAGTAAAATACAAGTTTAAAATTTGTTTCTGCCTAAATGTTTTGATTTTTCTTGCTTCCAGCAAATTGTACAGCTTGTTTGTTAAAGAGACTTTTTAAGGCAAGCTGAAAACAAATGACAAGTAGTGGCCATAAACTATACACCTTATCAATGTATCCAGTTTTTTGCATTACACATCTACAAACTTTTACAAAATCACTTTAAATTTACATAACACCTCATTTAAAAAAAAACATTAAAATCAGTTGTCTTTTTCCTAAATGATTATGCAATATCAAGTTTCTTTTTCCATGTTCCAAAACATAAGAGTCATATGTCTTATAGTTTATACTTTCTTGAATAAACCATTTTAAATATAATTTTTTTACATTACTGAACCAAACAATATCAAAATTAGTTTGTGAAAATTTTATAGACAAGTTGATTGTATTTATATTATTCATTTTGATGCTTCTTTATCTGAAATGAATATGAAATAGAAATGTTTTTTTAAAAAAATCAGAAAAATGTTATATAGGGAAGGAAAATGAGAAATAGCACATGACTAAAAAGCCAAAGTGATGGGTCATCTACAGATGAATTCTGCTGACAACTGTCATTTGTCAGGGTAAAAACTTTCAAAACTGCAGTGTTTGCAGTGACTAACAATAGCCTGTGAGATAAATTTTGTTAACTACTGCCTTATTAGAAGTGAACCGAAATAGGGAAAATTATGCCAGAAAATATCATATATTTTCATTTTGCATGATAACATTATAAATCCTATTTTTGCCAATCAGTGAACACAATGTCACAAGCAGAAGAATGTACTCATATTCATACCACAATAATTAGAAAGACAGATGAATACTTTGAGTTTTAGAAACAGAAAAAAGTTATGAAGTCAAACCTCAACATTTTGGGGTTTAACTTTTGTAAATTTGTTTATTCATGAATTTATTATTATTATTAAATAATTTCATGTCATTACTTTTTCTATCTTTCTTTTTTAATGATATGTGTATTAAATATATTTTTTTCACTCCAAGCAAAGCAGTAATGCCACTAGTGTGCAGGGGGTGCAAGGGGTTATAGGGAGTGAAAGTGAAAAAGAAGACAGGAAGATTGAGGGAAGGACAAAAGATGAATAGGGTTCAAGAAGATAGAAGATAGCAATTGTCACTGCTTTTAAATTTTTGAAGTTTGTAGTTATCAGGGAAGGAAGAAAATTGGAAGGAGTTCCACAGGTGTGATGTGTTAGTAAAGAAGCCGTTGGTGTAGAAGTGGTGGTTGCAATTAGCTATTGTAAACAGGTGGGACCTAGATGCCAATCTATTAGCATGCTTAAATTCATGTAGTTGGGGCACCAGGAAAAAAAAAACTTGTCAGAGCAATTACCATGAAAATATTTGAAGAAAAGACAGAGGGAAGTTATGCCATGTTGGTGAGAAAGTGACTGAAGTTGAGATGCCAGGTCAAGACCAATAAACATTACAGATCTTTCATTGGATTTTGTCAAGAATTTTGGGATGTACAGCAGGAGTGCCAGACCAGACATGACAGTACTATTCAATACACAGATGAATGGTAGATTATTAAATGTGCAAGATGGATTCTGATGAGAAATGTTCAACAGCAACAAAGTTCAGTATGTGTGGTGATTAGAGATATTTTCTGCTTCTCTATTTTTGTGGGAGTCTTAAGTCACTAATTACTGAAGGATTGACTCTACTTGGAATTCTAAAATCTACACACTGTTGACTAAATTTCTATCAGGATGAGCAATAAATGAGCAGTATGAAATAAGAAAAAGACAAGATATCCTTAGATATGAACAGTGGAATGAAAACATTTTATCCACTAAATTAAATAAAGAACTCAGTTGGAAATTTCCTGAAGGCTCAGTGGTCAAATCCTTGTGGTAATAACAACAAGGATGATGACACTAGTGTGAGAGTAAATAATGAAAATACTGTTGACTAAATGATGAAATATGTTTTAATGTTCTTTAATAACCAGTGACTTGTTGTGCATGGAATGAGAAAGCAGAGAGTTGAGTTTGAATTCCAGTTGGGTTCATTATGTTTACTTATGCACAAATACTCTTGGAAAGATATGAATCCATCTCTTCTCCATCCAGCTATGTGTTGAATGGCAGTACAGATTTGGTTCTATAGCCTTGGTTGGCAATCAGTCTATCACAGAAACAAATGGCAACCTACTGAAGGAAAACCTTCTACTTAGTCGAAAAAGTGACATGGTCACCCATCTTACCCGGAACTTAAACTGACTGAAGAACCAGGTAACCCATTGCTTCTGAGAAATGACTTAAAGCATAAATTCAGCAAAAAGATAAAAATCATTCATTTTCTGATTATATGATGTAAATTTTTTTTTCTGTCTATTTTACTAAAAAGAAATGATACAGGGGATATTATCTACTTTGTATTTTTTTTTTTTTTAATATTTTCTAAATGTCTGGTTCTGATAAAAATTTTCACTTATTTCTTGTGCTTTTCAGAAAGAGAACTTCCATATCTTTCCAAGATTTCATTTAATTGAAGGCTCTTATAGAAAACAACCAATTGTATTGTGACTCATTTTTGCCACAGCCAATCCACAAAGACTTGTGAGATACTTTATTTACGTAGCACTGTTATCGTGTTTGCCTTTTTTTTCATACTTACTTTATTTTTATTATTTGGAAAATTAGGAAATTTTATTTTAAGGTTGGAGATATAAGTGTCTGAAGCTCAAAGATGGATAAGAGAAATCGGTGAAATATGTTATATCTAAAATTTTGCCTGAAGAAACTTATTGACAATAAATGTGATTTTCTTTTATATAAAAAATGGAATGCTTTAATTATGAAGTTATTCATTCAAGTTCCTTCATAGTTTGAAGAAAAGCTTCAGTGAATATCCCAATCAATTGGATAAATGTCCTAGTGCCTGTGTATGATTCAAACACAAGTGCATAACAGTATTTGTATCATGTGTATTTAACTTATGTGTGTATAAATATATGTGAACAAAAGATTTGCATTTATACACTGTAAGTATAATACATATAAACTTTAGAGCTATAGGTGCTATATTTATATAATATGCCTTTTAAATAATATGTTTATATATATATTTGTGTGTAAGCATTTATTGCATGAATACCATATTTGTAGTTTTCAATTTTTGTACCTGATAAATACAGATGTATACCTGATGTGCTTATGTGTACAATGTTTGTAACACACAAATAATTTAGAGGAATCAAAGGTGTGTATATATTTAATGAATACATGGGTGTGGGCATTTGTATATCTATTTGAAGGTCTATAATACATATGTGATTTGTTTATGAAGAGATGAGAAAAGATACACTAATTAATCAAGAGTATACATTATAATAAGAAAATTGAAAGAATTGGATAATGGGTAACCTGTTAAGTCTGGCACAAGACAGTAAAAACAAGTATCAACATGTGGAAGGATTTGCATGTGTGTGTGTGCATATATATACATATATATACATATATAGTGTGTGATGGGTATTTCTAATTTTGTGCATGTGTGTCATTTGTTTTTGATTTTGGTGACTGCACAGTACAGTAGGGTCACTTAAGTACCATCTATGAGAAAAAGAGTATCATGATGCATTTCACTCTGCCAGAAATTTGGAAATGGCATGCTGTACTGCTTGGCATTTATGACCAGGAGCTCCAATACAAACATTTCAGAGTGTTTGGGTGTCAATCTTAAGAGAGTACAGAGGATACAGAAAGAGTTGTGTGAGTATAATGGTGATTACAAAGGTGTTTGGAGTAATCACTAGTGATAGCAACATTATCTTCCCTCATGGCCTCAGACTCAACACAGAGGCCTACATGAAGAGTCTTGAAGAGAATACTGTGCTGGGCCAAGAATGAAGCTACTGGAAGAGCCTATGTCAGGCAACAGGTCTCTGAACTATGCCACAAGCAGCAGAACCCAGTCAAGGCTGCCAGACAATTTCTACAACCACATCACCCCTTTCATCTGGCCACCTAATTCCTCAGACTGCACCCACCTTGATTATTATGTCTGGAGTGCAGTTGAGAGAGAGACCAATAAAATTCCTTTTGATCCCAAAGATATACTGAAGGCTAGGATTATGGCAGTGTTCACCAACTTAAACAAGGGGACCATCCAGAAGAGATGCAGAAGATTCTGTAGTCATCTGGAGACCATGGTTGAAACAAATGGCGATTTTAGTGAATAAATTTACTCATTAGTATTTCAAGATATTTTTGTTTAATTTTGGTAAATATATCTGTTTAAATGAGATTGTGGTTATATATATATATATATATATATATATATATATATAAAATTAGAAAGATATTATGTAGAGAATTTAAATGCATGAACTTAAAAATTACTGTAAGCATGAAATTGAAAAAGGTGAACTTCCTTGATATAACATTAGATTTAATGAAAAATATATATACATACATTATAAAAAAAACAATACTAATCCTTTGTATATACACCCTAAATCTAATCATCTTCCATCTATAATTAAGCATATACCTTTATCTATAAGTACAAATTCAGCAAATGAGAAGATTTTCTATAAACATATTAATTTCTATAATAAAGCTCTAAAAGATAGTGGCTACAAAAATCCAAAACTAACTTACATAAAAAATAAAAATGGAAAACATAGAAAAAACAGAAGTAGAAAAATAATTTGGTATACACCTCCATACAACCAAATGGTAAAAATCAAATTAGGACAAAAATTCCTTGCATTAATCATTAAACATTTTCCTAAAAATAGTAACCTCAGTACTACTTTCAATAAAAATACTCTAAAATTAAGTTACAGTTGTACTGAAAACTTAGAAAAAATTATTAAGAAACATAATGCTAATATCTTGAATAAACACTTAGACCAAGACCAAAGAAATTTAGACACAATAATAATAAAAAGAGATGAAGATAAACCAAAATTATGTAACTGCAGAAATCCTCATAACTGTCCTCTTAATAATAAATGTCCCACTGAATCATTAGTATACAAGTGCAATATCTCATCTATTGAGGATCTAGACAATGTAAAAGTCTACATTGGAAGCACATGACATGAGTTCAAAAAATGGTTCAACCAACATCAAAATTCTTTTAGGATAAATAAGTACTGAAATCAGACGTCCCTATCAAAATATTTCTGGCACTTAAAAGAAACTAATAAAACACCTACTGTGAAATGGAAATTAATAAGAAAAGCTAGAATATGTATGTCATTAAATGACCCATGTTCTTTGTGCATACATGAGAAACTATATATTACTAAGTTGATAAAAAATAAAAATTTACTTTATTAAAGAAATGAAATAGCTATTCTTTGCCGACATTGTGAAAAATTTTCCTTAAGTAATGTTTAAATACAAAAAAAAACAAAAAAACTGATAAATGAAATATACATATTCATGTTTAATATTTAAATAATAATCTTTTAAATAATTTAAGTAATCCTATTACATTTATTTGTTTTAAAAGATGTATAGTCTATTAGTAATTAAAATTAAGAATAATATTTTAAAATTGTAGTTCAACACAATGTATTCATATATAAACAACCCTTTTAGAAAAAAATCTTTATATATACAAGTACAAATTTAATGGTGAAACAAAAGTGCCAAAAAACTTTCTGTCGTTGAAAAGGACCAGACGACATGTCATCATTCGCTTGAAAGGGAACCTCTACCCTACCTTGACTTAACCTCTTTTCAAAAGTAACTCATAATTTTTGATACAATAGTTGTCAATGAAAAATAATACCCTAACATCCCTTGTTAAAATGATTGGATTTCCCCCATATCAATAGAAACTAATATTATGAATGTATGTGCTTATAAAACTCAGTAAATTTCAAAATTCGCTTGAAAATGAAACAGAACTAGGGACTTTAATTTAATTCTATAATTGAATTTGAAGTTTTTAGCTTCTGTTTTTGAAACATGGTAATTCCTGTGTAGCGATGGAACCATATTTTTAAATAAGTAAATTTATAATATTTATGCTCTGTAGATTTGCATTGATCACTGTTTGATAAAAATAAGAATATTAATAAGAACACTGGATTATATATCTTACTCTTCTTTCTCTTTATTATAATACATATATATATGTGTGTGTGTGTGTGTGAACAAGAGTATCTGTATTCTTCAAAAGAGTAATTTAATCTAGCTGATCTGTGATGCTCTTCTCTGTGGCTGAGGAGTCTAAAGCACAGTGGATCTGATGGTGGTTTCTCCAACAAAGGAAACACAAATTTGACCCCTGCTGGAGATCACATTTTCTTTATTAAGTCTCTAGAATGCACAAGTCAGTAGATGTAATCTACACAGTTTAAAAAAAAAACATGGTGTCTACTCAGCCTAGTAGGATATTTTAGATTTAGTAGGATAGTTATTTAGTATATGATTTAATATATATTTTTATTTAATATATATTATTACGATAAATAAATTTAATAGAATATGTTATTATAAAAGCAAAATTTAACTGTCTGTCTTTTATCAAACTAAAGAATAACATAAGACCTCTGTGTTGTGTATAAATGTAAACACAATTTTTTCATTGTATATGTAATATGATACGAGTACAACTGTATGCATGTGTGTGTAACTGTATGCATGTGTGTGTAACTGTATGCATGTGTGTAACTGTATGCATGTGTGTGTAACTGTATGCATATACATGCAGATGTTTATTCATATAGAAATATATTTTCAGTATTGACTTGATGCACATGATTATCACTAATATAGCATCCATAAAAAATATTGCCATTATTTATTTGCAGATTGGCACTTCTATCTATGATCAGTGTAGTATCTGTATGCACTTAGAACCATAGTGTTCATCTCTTGTCTTCTATTTTAGATTAATGTAGTATCTGTGAGACTCTGCCTAACTTAGTATTTGCTATTCAATTGTAGCATGTTGTTGAAACAGCAGAATGCTGGTGTAATGGACATGTCACTTGCTTGATTACCTCCAGGTTAGGTGTTCAAATCAGGGCAAGATTCACTTGTAAATTCTACATTAGCTGTTTGCATCAGCATCACCAAAGTAATGGATAGAGTAGTAACAAAAACAAAACAAAAAAATTCTACTTCATTATTATGAGGGATACTGAAAAGTTCCTAGCTTCCAGCGCTTCAAAAAAATCTGACCAAATAACAATATTGAAAATTTTAGGGAATCTTCTTTTGGTCAAGACAAGAAATTTCCAATGACATTTGTATATATAATTAGCCCTTGGGTAGGACTCTACATATATTTGTTTTAAGTGCCATTTCCCTTAATGGCTTTCCACATGCTATAATTTCTTCTATGGTTATGAATTCAGAGTTGTTTTTCTCCTAGACTGCATGCCGCCCAAGACTAGACAGCCATTCTACCCTGCTATTTAACCTAAATATGTTGGGTGCGAAGAAGAAATGGATTCATACATTTCCATGAGCATTAATGCAGAGTAACCAGAACACCTTAGGCTGGATTTTGAACTCTCTTTGCTGATTCCATTTCACTGTCAGTAACCAGTACACTACACTAACAAGTCTTTTGCATATTAATATGCACATAAATAAGCATGTATAATTTTCTTTAGTTAGAAGCAAGGTTAAAAGTAGCAGAAAAAATACAAAGAAAATTGTTTGAACACAAATATATATATATATATATATATATATATATATATATGTATATATAATATGTAATGTGTTGAAAGAAAGAAGAAATACTTGTATATGTAGAAGAGTGCATGTATTTCATGCATGAAAGCAATCATCTGAAAATGGATATCTGTTTGTTAGTATTTGTGTCTAAGTAAAAATATCAATATAATTTACAAAGGTAAGTTCATATCAGATTGTGAATAAGTTGACCTCCTTAAATCAAAGTTTATGCCTATATACTGTGTGCCATTGCAGTTGCATGTGTATAAAAACATGCACATTTTCTTACATACACAGAAACAAACATCTGCACGAATATATATCAACACTTTTACTCATGCACAAGCTAGAAGAGAAAATCATAGAAGCATTTGTCTTTTTTCTCTTTCTACTTTGCACAAGAAGATAAATGTTTTTCGTTAAATTTTATACATGTGTTTGTGCATGTCTTGACTTATGAGAAAATTTAAGTTGAAACAAGTCCATTTACTTTTGTTTCTTTGTGATTTGTTTATCGTTTTGTTGTGCTATGTGGGGTCCACATCTTAAAATAGCAAGAATATAAATTTGTGTGTGTGTGTGTGCAAAGGAGAATATACTTAAATACTCTTAGATTTGTATTTGTCGGTCTTTAAAATTGTGGATGTAAAGATTTACACAGCTTTATGTGTTTATGTGAACAAGACAATAATCATGTTCCTAATATATTTGAATATGTAGATATGAAAAGAATAACATGAAGTGTGTTTATATACAGACCAAATTGAGATTTTTTAAATTTATGTATAACTCTTGTACTTATTATAATAAATATGTATATGCAAAAAAACTAAAGAATGAGAAAATATCTATGGAGGAAAAGGAACATATATATATATATATATATATATATATATATATATACACACACACACATGTGCAAATGTATAGATACAATTAACATGTACATTTCAAAGACATTGAAAAGGGTCTGTATATACATGTTAATCGTTAAGCAAGCAGGAAAAATAGTGTATATAAAATGTAAAATATATATGCATGAAAATGTGAATTTAATGGTATCTGTGCATACATACGAAGCAATGGTGTTTATGAATTAAAATGCAGAAAGTATATATAAAAATATGTGTGTGTGAAAAATACTGTGTGACCTTTTGTCTTCTTACAATTGTGCTTATGCATGTACTTAGATATGTGTGTAAAAGTGTGTCTATGCCTCAGTGTTTATGTATTAGTGTGTGCCTGTTTACATGAGTGTGTATGTTTCAGATCAAAGAAGATATTGTGTTTCCTTCACCTGACCTGCTCCTTTGAAATGACCCTCCCAAAGATGCATACAGCTATGCCCACTCATTAGAGCCATTGTACAATTTTGTCAGCAAGTCCACCCAAAACGTAAACAACTCCCTCTGTGAGCATTCGCTTTTCTATTTAAATGCATTCAATTCATCAAAGAATTTCAGCCAACAAGCTAACTCTCTGGCTACAAAAAGTGTTCAGAAGTTAAGCAAAGTCCAAATGGCTGGATTAAAGTGTTTTAACTGTTCAAATAGCAATTTTGATAGATTTAGCAAAGGCCTATGTCATGCAATTTTATATTAGATGTTGTGACAATAAAGGAGAATAATGCTGTCAATCACTGCCTCAATCTCTTTTCTTTAATATTATAAAAATTCTATAATTTTAGACTTTATTCATTAAAAAGCAAATGAAAAGGAAACATATTGGTTGCTTTACCCAACAGTTCAAAATCATTTTTCATTCGCTTTTATCTATAATTACAGGATATAAAAATATGATAGATATTTCCTTTTACTAATAGCTGAAAGAAGGAATTCTCATGTATCTATCAAGCCAATAATAGAAACAATCATGGTTTTAAAATTCTAAAATTCCATTCTAACAAAATACTTATAACTGCATTAATAAGAGATTTTACTAAAATTAAAAATACATTTACAAATACACAAAAAAAAAACAGAATATTGCAGCAAAAGCTACTTAATCTAAATATTCTCAGAAATATTTTTAAATTCATTAAAATTATTTAAAAAAATTTCATGAGTGTCATATTCTCTGCCTAGCAAAATCATGCAAAATGTCTCTTCTGTTTTCATTGTGGTTGGAAACTGTCATTTCTAATTTGACAATGTACAGAAAATTCAGGAATTGCCTCAAAATAAAATCATGTTCACACATCTTGCATTGAATACAAAACACTTCCTCATAATGTATTCCATCTTCCAAAAATGACCCCAGGACACATCTCAATTGCCAAATATTGCCACAAACAATCACAAAATTTGCAAAATATATGCACTCTGCTGGAATTGATAACAATGATTCATCAGATGATAATGGTAGATGCAGAAAAGAGAGGAGATGATGATGATGATGATGATGATGGTGGTGGTGGTGGTGGTGGTGGTGGTGGTGGTGGTGGTGGTGGTGGTGATGATGATGAGACTTGATGATAATGAAATGGCAGAGCATAAAAATAATATGGCAGACGGTTTATGATAAAGATATTGCAGAGGAATGATGATGATGAAATGGCAGATAATGGTTAGAATATGGCAGAGCATTGGTTATGGCAGAATATTGATGATAATGAAATGGTAGAATCTTCATGATAATGTAGTTGGTTGATTATAATGACAAAGCACAGTACTATTATTGCTGCAGATGATGTAGCATATGGTTGATGATGATGATGATAGACTTGAAGGTCAGTTATCAGCATATGGCAGAAGATTGTTGATGATGAAATGGCAGAGTTACTCTTGATGCCATAGCAGAGCATTGATTGTTAGTATTTGGCTAAGTGCTAATTATAATGACATTTAAAAATCAGAAATACATGTTCATTATGATTAGCCCAATTCTAAAATAAGCATTAAGAAACAACTTTTGTTATATTTCAATGTATTATGAAATGGATTAAGTCCGACAATTATTTGACATATTTTCTGTTTATAGGTCATTTTTTAATAGATACAATTTATTCAAGTAAATGCCCTGTTTTTTTTAAATAAACAGTATTAATTAATCAGACCAGTAAATGTAATTAATATGGTTTATTTAAAAAAAAACAAAAAAAAACAGAGCAACTAAATTTTATCTATTAAAAAGTAATAAACAGAAAATATATCAAATAATTATCAGACTTAATCCATTTCATAATATGTTGTCAATGTTTATGTTAAGGTACATTTTGTGAGCAGATATGATTGTTTGGGAAAGATCGTTGAAGATTTGTTGTTTATAAACAATAACTTTGCTAACCAAATGCTTCTCTATAGTTGAGTAATCCTACTCAACTATAGAGAAGCATGTATAAACAGAAAATATATTAAATATCAATGTATATTTCTCTTATAGAATTGAAGATGGGTTCTTTATAGCTTCTCATAAAAAGCATGTAAACTGTTCACTGTTTACTGGAGGTGACAAAGGAACAACTTATATATGCTGTTAGAATCTTTTTCTAGTCCTTTTTGAAAGCGAACAAGTCTCTAACAAGTAATTTATGAAGGCCAGAGCTATTATCTCAATATCAGTAATAGTCTTTATAAACATTATTATTTATTCTTTAAGTAGATGTGGCCTGTGAAAAATACATGGAAACTAGTAACATTTTATTTGTTTCTTCTGTCAACTTTTCATAAATATTTATTTTTATCTTTCTGTTTCATTTCCAACTTTATTTTTACTTTGTTTCTTTTATTTTTTTATGGCTTTAGCTCTTTTTTTTGTTTCTCATTTTTACTTCATAGTGGTTTCCTTTTTGTTTATTCACATTTTCATTAGTTATTATATCTATGATATTTTGTGATATATATATATATATATATATATATATATATATATATATATATATATAAATATATATATATATATATATATATATATATATACACATATACATATATATATATATATATATATATATATATATATATATATATATATATATATATACACACATACACACACAGTGGGAGGAAACGAATATTTGTACAGATATAAATTTTTAATAAATTTATTGTATTTCCAACTAATGAATAAACATACTTTTCATATAATTAACTCTACACAGATGCATAATAACTAAATATGCATAGAAAACAGAAAAATATTTTGATTTAATAGAAAGGAATTCCATTTATCCATTTTAATGGGTGAAAAATGTATTTATAAAATACAAAAAGGAATACATAATCTTCATTTAGTATTTTGTAGAATAGCCATTATTCACTTCTACAGCAACCAAACTCTTCTCAATTAAGGATTTGTAAATTTTAGTTGGTATTTTGTTCCATTTATTTTGGCATATGGTCTTCAGATCTGGGATGTTTGCTGGAGCTCTTGATTGGATTTGAATTTTCAAATAACGCCACAGATTCTCGACTGGGTTTAAATCTGGGGACTGACTTTGCCATTTCTGGATATTTACATTATTTTTAGCAAGCCATTTCTTCATAGATTTTCCAATCAAGAGGAAGTTCAAGTTTTTCAACTGAAATCATTAAATTTGCTTCCAAAATATTTCGATATGCTGCAGCATTCATTCTACCATCTATTACTGATATATTACCAATACCTTTTTCAGAAAAACATCCCCAAACTATGATGCTGCCACCACCAAATTTCATTGTTGGAACTGTGTTCTTTTGTTTGAAGGCACTCGCCATCTTTCCTCAATACATGATTTCTAGAATTGGATCAAAACAACAGCCCATTATACTCTTTCCCAACATAATTTTCCCATAACCTTATGTTCATGAACAAATTTCAACCTGACATCTCCATGTCTTTTCAACAGCAGTATAGCTTTCCCAGGGGAGCGTGACTTTAGATTATTCCTATGAATTTCATTGCTTATTGTCCGTTTAGTGACACAGGTTCCTGATGAAAGTAACATTGGATTTTGTTTAATGTGATGCATTAATTTCCTTAAAGATCTTGAAGGAATATTCCATGGAGCACTAGATCTTCTTTGGTTTTCAACAATTTTGAGTTTTTTATACCTAACAATGAATGAATTAATGGTAGTAAATGAAATATTCCGGTTGTCTTAGATTGTCTTGTTACTTTTATCTTCTTTCCAGTGATTAACAATCAGTTCTTTTTGTGAATTTGTCAATTCTTTACCTCTTGCCATGATGAAAACCTTCTTGCATGAGTATCAATTACACAATGTTCTGTTTGTATTTTTAGGCTAAAAATAACTAGTGATTACATTATTGGTACATTCTAGAATATTCCACTTGAATAATGTAGAGCATTAAAGCAATTTAAAAGTTTTAAAATCTGAAATTTGCATTGTATGAATACTTTTTTTTACCCATTAACCCATTAAAATGGTAAATAGGATTTATTTCTATCAAATCAAAACTTTTCCTGTTTTCTATGCCTATTTAGCCATTATGCATCTGTGGACTGTTAATTATATAAAAAGTATGTTTATTCATTAGTTGGAAATACAATAAATTAAAAATTTGCATGTGTATGAATATTTGTTACACACCACTATATATATATATATATATATATATATATATATATATATATATATATACAGGGTGTGATTGGTAAATTGTCACCAATTTTTATATTTTTAATTTCACATGTGTGTGTTTTTTGTTTTTGATTTTGTCAACTGCACAATATTTTAGGATAATCATGTGTCAGAAAAAGAGCACCATGACACAACTCATTCTGCCAGAAATTTGGAAACACCATGCTGTACAGCTTGGTATTCACACCAGAAACTTCAATATGAACATTTCAGAGTGTTTGCATGGGAGGACAGTGCAGAGGATTCAGAAAGACTTGGATGAGTATAATGGTGATTACGAAGGTGTTTGGAGTGACCATCATGATGGCCTACATGGTGTCTTGAGGTGATAGCACTGGTATTTCTGTAAACACATCACCCCTTACATCTGGACCTCACTCTTCAGACTGCAATCCACTTGATTACTATGTCTGGGGTGCAGTTGAGCAAGAGACCAACAAAACACCTTGTAACATCAAAGAGGATCATGGCAGCATTCACCAACTTAAACAAGGATACTGTCCAGAAAAGTTTCATGAGATTTTGAAACCATCTGGAGGGTTTTCAACAATTTTGAGTTTTTTTTTATAACTAACAATGAATGTATTAATAGTAGTAAATGAAATATGAAAAATGAAATGGCAAATTTATTGAATAAATTTACTCTTTAGTATTTCAAGATATTTTTGTGCAATTTTGATTAATATATTTGTTAAAATGAGATGTCAATGTTATTTTCATTTTTGTGTAATTTAGATGACAATATGCTTTGTACCCTGTATATATATATATATATATATATATATATATGTATACACCTTGGAGCAGGTAGAATGGAGATCAATGTGTTTTAGTGTCTGAATTGTCTTCAAGAAGTTAGAGCAAGATCTAAGAGGTCAGCCAATCTACCAGTAATCTCATCCCACAATCCTTACTCTTGCTCCATATGTGGCCTCCTTTGTAAATCACTAGCAGGTCTTAAGTGCCACTTAAGATTATCACGCACAATTTCATGACTAAATCAATTAAGTTGTAAGATCCTCATATGTTGAAACTGACGGTAGAGTCCATTATTATATATGCACATATAGGAGATGGGAAAATTAAATTTTAAATTAAAATTTTAAAATATTTTTTCTTTCCATATTTTCCTTCTCCATATCTTTTTTCTTCTATTCATTTTAATTCATTTTCCTTATTTTTTCTTAAACTTTATTTCTATTTTTTTTCTTATTATATTTCCTTCTCACTTTGTTTCTTTTGTTTTCTTTATTCCTATTTAACTGACATATTTCCTCATATAAATGTTTTTAATATTTAATAATATTTTAAATTTATTTTGTTTTGTTTACACTTCATTTTCCCATAGTTCTTTGTTAAACAAATTATTGCTTTTTTGGTGGGGGGTGGGGGTGGAGAAGACTTTTTCATTTTACATTTTTTTTCTTCCTCCTTATTTGTTTGTTTATAATGCATTTTTCAATTGTTGCAAAAGGATATTTTTTCATAAATTTATATAATTTTAATGCTCTTTTTCTTTGCTTTTATTAGGGGTTTCATTTTTATTTGAATTATAAGTTTACTTTCTTATTCCTTTGATATATCTTTCACCTTTTCATTTTTCTTTCTTTTGATTTTTCATATTTTTCCATGATTTTATTCTTGTTTGACTTTTTTAAAAAGGGAGAAAGTCAATTCAAAACAGATTGTATTTGCTCCTGTTGTACAGTTGTTCAATGAATGTGCCAGTTGCTTTGAGTTTATTCTTGGTTTAATTTCTATAAATTTTAATGATTTTTTGACAGATTTATTTTGAATCAATCAATAAATCAAATGTTTAACATGTTTCCATTGCCCTCATCAAGTAATTTGTTTGCTTTCAGTCTGCACATTCAAGTTGAATGCATAATTCTATGATAGGCATCTGACCATATAAATTGTAATTATAAAATAAAATAGCATTACATTTGATTTCTCTGTGCTACTAAAGTTTCTACAATATCTGCTTTTTTTTAAGTTTTCCATTTGATAAGTATCAAACTATCAACATTATCAATTCAAGTGGAAACAACAGCTAATTGACTACAGTATTAAGCTTGATTTAGATACCTCTTTTATGTACTGTTCCTTCTGGGTGTGCAAGATGACCGTTCTCTACAACTTCCTATTGCTTGTGGTACTAAAATGTTTGTAATCTTACTATCTCTCACTGTTCATGTTCTACTATCTATTTACACAAGTTCATGTGATATATGACTTGCTCTTTCTCTCTGCCTTTCTTGCCTTTAGTATGTTCTGTAAATATCAAATTCTTCAAGCCTCCTTTTCTCGTGTGTTTTATAAATTTCAACTGTTTCCATTTTGTTTTCATTTTCTTGTTCACATGCTTCATCCATGGTATTCTCAGTAATCTTCTGTAGAAACAAATCTCTATGCCTCATATCTCCTCTTCATCTGTGAAGAAATTATCCAGCATTCACTGCCATATTGAAAGATTGATATTGCATGTTTGAGCACTCTTCTCTTTGTTGCAAATGAAATTTTCCTGCTTCTTCATATTTTGCTTAGTTTCTGGAAGGCAACTTTAGCTATCCCAATGTATCTTTACATTTCTGCATCAGATTTTCCATATGAGCAAATACCCTGCTGACTATACATAGATAAAATTAAACTAAAACCAGCAATTACCAAAATGTACATGAACAGACATTTTGTTACAAGTATAAAAGCAGATAGTCATAGATGCATATATACACTTAGACATATATGAATTTTTATTTGACATTTTTTTTTACTTTTAAGTGCACTTAAGAAGAAGCAATTTCAATGAATATAAAAATAAAAGTAAACAATTTCTATGTATTTTGTCAGCATTTCTACAAATCTCATTAATATATTGAAATTAGTTTGTAATGATTACTGATAAGAATACAAGCACTTACATCTCAAACAGTTTACTGATTACTAATTAGCAGAAGTGTCAGTGAATTTCAATAGAGAATGAGGGAAAAGTTTGAATAATATTACTCTTGGCAAAATAAGTTTTACTCAGAGAAAATGAAATTGTACAAATGATCCAACAAATGAAAAGTTTTACTTTGAATTCAGAGTCTTGATCCATTGACACCATTCCTCAAATTTTGCTGCAACAATCATTTATTCAGATAATTTCAAAGGAAAAAAAGATATCGCAATAACAAGGAATACAAAATTGATTTAATGATTATTTTGAAAGAAATTTATAAGATAAAATCACAACATTGGTAATTAGGAGAATTCTGTATAAATAATTAAATTTTGATTTCATATGACAGCATTTCTTGCATTGATGAAGTCACACTTCGTTTATTAAAGTTAAGAAAAATACTTTCTTTCTGACCTAAAACATAGATGAAAAATGGAGTATTGCAATGTCTGTTCAATACAGTTATTAATATATAAAATAGGTATACACACACACTATATATATATATATATATATATAAAGACAAGAAGAAATCTATTCTTAGCTGACACATTTCATCCTCTGAGGGACTTTATCAAGGCAAATGTAAGATTTATTTTGTTGCATGTGCTTATATACAAAAGCAAGGGTGTCATTGGTTTACCAAAGCTTTTAAATTTGAGAATGTTCATGAATATTCAACAGGTGGTTTGAAGGTCAGACAAAACATGTGGAGGATACAAAGTGCCATAATTCAAAGTTTAGTAAGACAAAACTAAGCAAGTAATATTTAAGAAATATTTTTTTATAATAAATGAATATTGTCTAAATTGTGATCAGACTGTTATAGTTTGGGACAGATGTATATGCTGTACATCTTCAAAACCATAAGTTAATTGATTAAACCATTTTCTTTTGATCTTTCAGTATATTTATGGTCATGTATATTGAATTGGGAAAGTAGTAATTCATTTAGGAAAGGTGAGATAGGAAAGAAAGCAGGGTGTAGATTTACATTTTGATAAGATTTTTTCTTCTGAATAAATTACTTTCTCTTTTGATAAGTGTAGCATTTTTTAGATCAAAATTGTGATTGAATTTATTTCTGTGTATAACTAGTGCATTTGATAAATTATGTTAAATACATACATTTTGAAAAGATGTATGACAAAATAAAAAAAGTTTTCATGTGATGTGTTTTCAAGTTGAGGTGAACAAATGAGAGATCCTTGGAATTTTAAATTTAGAAAAAATTATCTAAAAAAATTTCTTGTAGTCACATCATCAAAAAACAAACCTAGTCCAATGAATCCTAAATGATGAAACATGTCCAACAAAAGCTTTTTCAACTTTGTCATGCATCTTGCCTCCAAAAGTTTTCTTTGTATATTGTTTTCCTATACAGGATAAATGATTGATTTTTTTTTTGATTTCAACAATTTTAGGAAAATGTATGACAAAATGGAAAAATATTTTAGCATGAATTTTTTTAGAATTTGTTGAATCTAGTCCTTTCAAAAATATTTTGCCTAAACAATCAACATATTTCATATGTATTGATGATGTTCTCTTAATATATCCATGCAAAACTACTTTACCTGACCTTATACATAAACTCAACAAAGTCAAATGTACAATGAAATTCACTTCAAAAACACAAACAGTACTTTAACTTTTCTAGTTGCCTTAAAGACAGTAACCTGAAAATAAGTGTCCATCACAAATTAACTAATAAAAACACAATTAAATTCAGAAAATCATTGAATCTTATTTAAGAGCACTCAGTATTTGTAACCCTCAATATTTACATGAAGAGGAGAAATATATTGAAAATACTCATCCATATTATATTCAACTTGAAACAAAAGGCCAGTAAAATATTTCAAAATGGGCAAATTGACCATTCTGACAAATCCAATGAATAAAAATGTATTATTTTATCCAGCAACTCAATCACGACTACAACTGAAAAAAATTTATCTAAACTTAAAAGTAAAATTTTGTTACAACTACTTCTAAAACAATAAAAGACTTAAATGATACAAAACAAAATAAGCTAAAACTTGAAGGAGAACTTCACTAATAATTGCCACAAAGGAATACTTAGGAGAAACTTCAAGAAACTTAAAAATTATGTGAATACAAAAGGGATCTTTTACAAAACAATACATTGAATGCATTAGTTACTCACTGTAATGAGTCTGACCATAATTTGATTTTTAAAAAAAAGCTACTTTAATTAAAAGAGAAAGCAATTTACTATGGTTAAAACACATAGAAAGTGCTTTAATCTGTAGATCATCCATGGTAAATTGACTATATTTCCCATTTGTTGGCAGATCCATTATCATAATGTGAGATATTTAATAACAATATGGATAAAAACATAAACTAAAAGTAAAAGAAACTAAATAAAAGTGCTCTCTTACATCACACATATCCGACCACAGCTCCATTAGAACCCAGTTAAACACACACACAAACTTACCAAACTCCATCTGAAACATACTAGTAGAAAATATAAAACTGATAACCTCATCTATATGTGAAAAAAAGATTAAAAATAATGGAAGCCTTAATAATAAAAAAGAAAAAGCCAATAATATTAACTATGAACACAGCCACAATGCGCTGTGTTCAGAAAATAAACCATTCCTATAACTCTAAAAACATATACACAACACATACACCCAATATATATATATATATATATATATATATATATATGTTTTGTTGAATATGACAGATAACGAAAATTTGATGAATTTTCAACATTTTTTTCAGCTTCTTGTAATGTCTATTATCCAAACAAATGAAAAAATGTAAGAATATTAGAAAACCTAAATAAAAATTCATCAAATTTTCCTTGTCTGTTATATTCAATGAAACATGTTTGAAACAAAGATTGCTGCCCAAATATATATGATGTGTGCTGAAAAGTTCTTTGCCCAAACATGAAACACTTAAAAAATTAGACAAATTTTGATATTTGGTCAGTTGTTGGATTTTTGGAATTGTGTTGGACTGATAGAACCTTTTCTGCACCTCCTCATGTATAAGTGTATTTTATTATTATTTTGCATACTTGATACCTATGATATATAAAAGCATGTATATATTCTGGATTTTTGGTCAAATGAATTGAACAACATATGCATCATATTTGTACAATACATTGCATCACTGCAAGTATTTGTAACTTGTATATAAGTATGTAAGTTAAATAGATATATATTCAAAGGCTAGCAAAAATCATATTCATCAAAGTGTGCTTTTCTACTCAAATATGACAAAAAAATTAATGGAAATAAAAATGCATTATGAATTCTGAACTACTTTCTGAAAACACACACAGCTTCCAAGTTGAATTTATATATTTTTCCTACATTTATTTACATTTAGTTTGCAATTTACCTTCCATACAATAAAATCTTTTCTTTTTCCCTTTCTAATGAAAATTCAACTAATTCTGGTCTTTTAAAAGTGCAAGGCTTTACAGATACTTTGTTACTTACATCTCACAAATTTTCAGACAAATTGCAAGTTAAATTTTATTTTATTTTCTGAATTTTTATAAAAATCTTTCATCACTTGTTTATTTCTGCTTTGAAATCAGCGATTCATAATCATTTTTTCTCTGCTTTAAAAATTTATTTATTTTTTTACTTTTAGTTTCTTTTTGTTTTAATCTTATTTCATTGAATACAATTATTTTTGTTTGTTTTTGCTTTATGACAAGATTTTAAACTATGTCCATCTTCCATGAAGTTCATTAAATTTTTAAATGTTATTTGACCACTGAAAAGAATGAAATAATTTTGCTGTCTCTTTTGTTACTTCTTTTCTGTTTTCTTTTTGAACTTATTGTTTTTTATCTATCAAAATAATTCTATTCATTCCCTTCTAGTCTTCTTTCTTTAATTTCTTTTCTTCTTCTTTATTTCCTTGAACCAATATTTCCATATTCAGCTATTGTAAAAGTCCTTTTAAGCTGGCATATCTTGATTTCATTGCAGAGATATTACTAGACTTCTATACCCATTGTTTAGCAAACAGACTGTTATCTTTTTATATTTATAACTTTTTTACATATATTTTTTACTGATATCTGAGAATATATCACATTTTGGCATTATTTAATTTCAGATTAATATCCTCATCTTTGTTTTATTATCCCAATTTTTGTTATTGTTGTTTCCTCTGGCCTTCTTAAAGTGTCTATTGCATAATGTCCGAAACATGATAGCAACAAAGATAAAGACAAGAAAGATGTAAATAATGATAATTCCTCATTGCAGAAATTCAGACAGAAATCTCTCAGTTCATATTTATGACGGTATTAACATTGCATTATCCCCATTTATAAATAATTATCATGAATACTCAAAGTAAATTTATTGAAATAAAATCTTTATAATCCACCAATTAAATTTATCAAATAAAAATGAGTTATTATTTTGTCATCAAAATTGATAATTTAAATTTACCCTGTATTCTGTCTGAATTTTTAGGATGAGTAGTTATCATTATTTACATACAGAATGGCTGGCCTCTGTCAGCCTAGTACATTAAAGCATTGGTTTGTGAATTTGGTGCCATAGTAATTGTGAGTTCAATTCCTGTGCTGGGCAGTGTGTACTTGGATTGCCCGAAACAGGGCTAGCAATAACTGAGCTGTACTAAATAAGAACTAAACATGATATCTCCAGACATTGGCAGTGGAATGAGAACAATCTGTAGATTAAATTAAAGGGTTCAGTTCAAAGTTACGTGGATTGAGATACACCTGATGAAAGCCATAGGGTAACAGCCAAAACAGTGTGTCAACAATAATGAAGATGTGAACAGGTAAATAATGTAAATTATCACGTTTTCAAATATACAACAGTTTTGTGTTTTCATAGAAATATAAACTGATGCTTTTTATATTTGGTTAAAACAGGGAAGATAATCTCTGCTTTAAATAAAGATCTTAACAATAAAAGCTTTTACTTGAAATAATGATGAAAATAGAATGTTACTGTTAATATGATGGCATTTATTTGTCTTTCAAAGAAGTTTCTAATGTCATTAACTATTTGGCTCAGGTACTAAAGCATCTGACTTATCTAAACATTTGAGATATTTTGCTTATAATAAACTACACTTATGATTTTTTATTGGCTAAACAAATTTATTGTTATAATCATTTTACATTTGCTATATTTTACCTGATATTTCTAAGTAAGTATATATTAAGTTGGAAAATGAATACTCTTGTTTTTTGAAGTTTTTGTTGAGATGTATTATTGAAAAATATTTAATGACCAGTTACAAATTTAATGAAGTTAATATTTTTTTTCTTTTTCAATGACATAATTTCATTAAATAGGAAAGTTATTAATTCCTCAGGTAAAATATCTTTTCTGTTTCAAAGCCAAATAAATTTCAATGTCTTTTTTACCCTCCTTGTAATTGGTGTAGGGTTTCCCATCCAGGAAATTTCATAAACGTTTGGAAAGGTGATAATCTGATAGAGCAAGGTTGAAAGAATTGGATAGATGAGATTAATATTGAAAGTTAAAAATCTTCTTTTCTTTTGTAAGGTTTACAGTCTTTCATTCTAATACAAGAGTAATACACCTTTGTAACTGATTAGTGACACTTGGTTTTCAATAAAACCTGGTGACTTGCTTTCAGTTGACAATAATATCTCTCTGAAATTGATAATTTCATTACAATTCAACACTTTATAATAGGCAACATCTTTCATATCCCAGCAAACCTATAACATCCTCATTTTGGCAAAGGAAAAAGGGTTTTTCTTAGTTATAACCATTATCACTTTTGCTGAATATAATTGTAAAGGACTCAGTTTTCATTACTAGTGTCAAACCTTTCCAGAAATGGTTTATTAAGAAATCCTTGTCCTTAATGGCAAACAGATGCTAATTCCCTGATTAAGTTGTGTACTATTCAGATCATGTGGAACCAATTGGCCAAATTTTGACATATTATCAAGTTCATGGAGCTAGACTATGACTGTTGTATTGAACTGTTCTGATGTTTCTTGCACTGTCAACTTAAGATTTCCTTCAATTACAGTGAAGAGAGTTTGATTGTCAGTTGGAGTTGGATGCCTATAATGAGAGAGTTCTTTGAGGCTAAGATTCCCAAACCAAAATTAAATAAGTTGTCACTGACAGTTGATGAAACCTGCAAATATTGCTTACCAGTTCTAAAGCTGATGAACTCTTTTTTTGAAATGGTAAAGCATGAATTGTTCCAAGTGGCTGCCATATGTAATCATTTTTATAGATAACATCAATTCAAAAATTATGGAATGTGATATTAAATATTATTGAATAGAAAAGGGAATCTCATAATACTAAGTTATATAAATAAGTATGTGGTTTTACAGAAGGATGATGAGAATAGCATGGACACAGGACACATTGGAGACAAAGGGGACAGAGGAAAGTGACACATAATCTATCTAACAAGATTGTGTAAATGCTTGGTAAAACAGGAATTAGAAGAGAACAAAAAGATATACTTTACTAAGAGATACAAAGGACAGGAAACTGTGGAGAGATATGGTACATACAGGATGTCTTATATAATCAAATTGCAACATTTATACATCTATGAAATTATATATGTGCATTTTAAATGTTATTTGTAGTGGACACCCATATTTGAGTAAACAGTGTATTTACTTTTGCCTACTGGCCTGTATATTCAAGAAGCGTTATTAAAGGAAAATATGCACCCTCCAGCAGGACCTGAATCTGAGGGTCCCCTTTGCACGAGAACCCATTGTTAGATCTGACATGCTTTAAAATGACTCATCCATGAAGAACATTGCCAATCAATCAAGGCTACAGTGGCAGACTGGATTGAAAATTTCTACCGGGAAAACTTGTTTTTTCAAGGGCCAAGTGAAAAGGACCCACTTAATCCCTGTAGCAATCCACTAGATCATCAATTCTTTCATTCCTCTGGAGTTCACCAGTCATTTGTCTCTTTCTTCATGTTCTTATCTTCCTAAATTCTCTCTCTATTGCAAAACCAATCTCTTCATCATCATCAAACCAAAACAAAATTTAAAAAATATCCTTAAAAATAAAAAAAAGCTTCATCAGACAAAGAACTGAGGATTATAGCATCAAAGATGCTTTATTTAAATCTTCTGAGTCTCAGCATCTATGCAATAGTTTTCTTTTTTCTTTTTTTTCTTTTTTTAGTTTTTACATTCTTTTAGTTAACTCTAAAGTGACCATCACTTTGGGACCCATCAAGAAATTTCCCGGCATCTCCTGGTATGTCAGTCTACCACTGCTGAATAGTGTCTTTATGCACCCGATCCCTCTCTTCCTAGATTCTTGAAAATTCATATCTGCTCAGTATTCAAACATAAACAAAGCAATTTCTAAAGAAATGATATTCAGGCTGGAAGACAAAAATACATATACACTGTTTAAAACAAATGGAGCATCTACTCAAATATTTAAAGGGATAAAAATATGTCAGATTAATAAATAAAAGAATTACTTCTTTATAATTATATGAATAAAGACAAAGTAAAACTTCTTATCTTTTCATTCTCTGATAGACTTTATTTATAAGTAGACAGTAATTAAAGTGTGTTCTGATCAGATATGTTATTAAATTCTTCTCATAAATAATATAAAATAGTTACACTTGTTAAGCTAAAATATGGTAACATATATTGATTCTTATTTTATCAAAACATTTAACACATTATGAACATTATTATTGTACTATTAACCTCTGTCAATGTAGACTATGAGGGTAAGAGCTTTTTGCTATTACCAGTCTAGGCAAATCAGATAATTATAGTAGATGGGTATGCCTAAATTTTCACACAACCATGCACTTATCTAGTAAGCATCATGTCATGCCTAAAATGGAACATTTATTTTATTTTATTTTATTTTATCAATAAGTATTGGCTGTCCACTTGTATCCAAGTATGCCTGTCTGATTAGGCATATTTGTGCTTTGTTCAACACACACAGAGCCCACCAGTGCTTTATACTACAACTATACTGAGTAAACCGTAGTTACAATTTCTGGGAGAGAATACATTATTTGGTGTGATCAACACTCTGAACAAGGGCCATATGCAAACCCTTGGTCACAATTTTGTGCTATTTTATCAGTATATATGATGATTGGACAGAATGTGAGGAGAAACAGATTCACACCTTTCCCATGAATGGCTCCAGGTTGTGGGCAATCATGGCTCTCCACAACTTCCTCTTCTTCATACTTCTTAGTAAGGTCTGTCTTTTTTCTATCCCATCTTCTCCCTCTTCTGTTATCAATTGACATCAATTTTCGTTAGGTAGGCTATTCATTTTTTCTCTATACCTCTTTTGCCTTCAATATGTCCTATTAGTGTCAAATTTTCCAAACCCTCTTTCCTCATTACGTGTCCTAGAAATTTCAACTTTCTCTTTATCATTCTCAGTATAACTATTCTCTTGTTTCCATTTTCTTTAAAACTTCCTCATTACTCTGTCCCATAATACTTAATACTTTACTTCGCTTTTGGAAGCATGCAGATTATTTTTTTAGTATTCTACTGATGCAAAGAATCCCTTTATTTGTCACACAGCCTTTCCTTCTGATTGCTGAATGATATTTTACTAATTTGTCTCTTTAATAATTTTGCTGAAGAGACAAAGATTACAGGCTACCAACACTTATGTCGAAAAGTCAATTATTGAAGGTTCAATCTAAATAAAAAAAGAAACTATTTTTGTATATGCACTTTGAATATTTCTAAAACCATGGGAGATTGAAGTTAACTTATTATCTACAATTGAACCATTAGTGCCTCATGTCTCATGATCTACTTCAATTATAAATTTTATATGCACTTCATCCAGGTTATTAGGGACTCTTTTGTAATTTTTCATGCCATTGGTTAATTGCATTCATATTTCTGTGTAAACAGAAGCCCATTAATTTATTGTTAAGAAAATTTTCAAGGCCACTCATTAATACTGATTGATGGACTGTTGTCTGCTAAGTCATTGTGAATCAAACTTAACAATGCAAACCAAATTAGAGTCTATGGTTTCTCTGCCTATAGAATATTTATGGAGTAGTGTTCTATAATTTACCATCTATTCAGTGTTTGAGTGAGATTTTGTTTCCTTCTTTTGTAGATTAAATCTTCTGTTATAAATTGGGTAAAGGACTAAGCTCTTTTAAAAGAAGTTGATCATACCTGATATCAGATATAGAGAAATCACATTTTATGAAGTATATGCTAAATTTTCCAAACTTTTTTTTATTAAAAAATGTTTTCCTCCTGAGTATTTTGTTTCTAATTTTCAAAATAAAAGGTTCTTAGAATGTCCACCCTCAAACTGTCAAAATTTTAAATGCCTATGAAACAGTCAATTTCACTCTCTATTTTACATGATGTAAATATTTGAGATAAAAGTTGTTTTCAAGTTTGAATATAGATAGATATCAGCAATTTTTAGTCAGTCTCATGTTTGTAGCAGAAAAATTATTATTGTGATGTTTTATGAACTCACTGTTGACACTTTATAATAGTTTTACATTACATGCTATAAAAGTGATTTTTTCATCTTGTTTATATATTAATAGTATACTACACATATTAAAAATAATGCAATTGTTAGAAAGTTTTAACAGTCCAATGCAATGAAACAAATGTCATGAAACAATGTATTGAGATTCAAGAATTCCCAACTAAAATAGAGGTCAATGAACTATTTAGTTAATCTGTTTCATTTATACATTTTAGATGTTCAATGGTATCTATGAGTCATTGATTACTTTTGGTATTATATAAATTACTTTTTATTCAATATCTGTTCATGTTAAAAATTTTATATGTTTAATATAACAGGAAAATGGAAATATCTCTCAGAAAAATAAAGATAAGCAACAGAGCAAGAAAACTGGTGATGACAAAGCCTATTTCAAAATCAAGTTAGAACAAGACAATCACTTAATAGACAAAGGTATCTGAGTGCCTCACATGAAAGACTTGAACAAATAAGACTGCAATCTAAAAAATGTAGGAGTAAAGGAACTGATTAATTTAACAGTTCATTTGTCTAAATGCAGGTATTTTATTTGGATAGGTTATTAAAATGATTAAAGAAAGTAATCACTAAATTTACTAACTTAAGTTGATTTACCTCCCTTCCTACTACTCATTGTACAGGAAATGTATAAATAAATACACCAGAAATATATAAATAAATTCATAATTATTATTAATGATATTGCTGACACTATATTGATGGTAGACTCAGAAGGAAAACTACAAGAACTCCGAGACAAGGTATTAACTATGATCTGTAAGAAAAAAATATAACAAGAGAGACAGAGCTACAAATTGGTGACATCAGAATCAATGAAATATAGAAAGGTAACTGTAAAGAAAACAGACAAACCTTTAAGTTTGTAATGAAGCTTTATTCAAAGCAATTCAACTGCTGCACATGAGGTTTGACCATCACTTTTTATAGTAAAGTAGTTTGAAGGGGAGACAATTGCTGTTGCCTTTGCCACAGTAAGTATCTGGGCAGTGTAGACAATGGAAAATGTGACATAAAAATTTGAAGGTGTGTTGAAATAGGGAAAGATGTGTTCTAGAAAGTAAACAAAGTATTAAAAGATAGAAAACTTTAATTAGAAACAAAGAAACAAGAGTGCTAAACTTTTATGTAATATCAGTTCTCTGATATGGCAGTAAAGGCTGGACAATTTCTTCACTGATGAAGAGACTTAAAGCAACAAAGATGTGGTTCTATGAATGTGTGCTAAGAATACCATGGACTGAACATACAAGCAATAAGGAAGTTTCAAAGAAAATGTTAATGAAGATGACATTTACACATTTTATGACATCAGAAAGAAAGAGTTGAAATTTTGAGAATGCATAGAGAAGAAAGAGGGTTTGGAAAATTTAAAACTTATAGGACATATTGAAGGTAGGGGATGCAAATGGAAAAAGTGAGTAACCTACCTAATATTTTTGTGTCAGTGGATGACAGAGCAGGAACAAAGAAGTATAGTAAAAAGTCAAATGTTGGCACAAGAGACAGAAAGTTATAGAAGATCAATGGTCATCCACGTCCAGAAGGGACATGGCATAAGAAATAATATATGATTTAATAAGATCTATATTACTTTTTCTTTTTCTTTTTTTTTTTTTTTTTTTTAAATCAGTATTATCCCATGCAAGACAGTAAAGCCACTAAAACACAAGGGGTTACAAGGTGTGAAAGAATTAGGAGCAGAAACATTAATAATGATCAGGAAGAGAAAAGAGGATAGTAGATAGCAATTGACATTTTAAAATTTTAATTTTTTTACATTTAAATTTTTACAGATTAAAGTTGGCTGGAAAGCATGGAGTTGGGAGTGAGTTCCACAAGGGTGAAGTGTGATATTATGTAATTTATCTGAAGTGAAACTTAATTATTTTTGATCTTCTGTTTAAGGAATAAACAGTCTGCCAATCTGAAATATCTACAATGCAACATTTACACAAAAAATTAATATCACATTCTTGAAATTTATACAATTTAGCATCAGATTAATCAAGCAAAGTTATCCCTCTAAATTTTATTACAGATTTCCTGTTCTATTATAACAACTAAATTCAGAACTGGTTTTGAAAGTAACTAAAAAGTATCTCTAACAATTAAAGAACCTAAATGATATTCTCAATATGCAGAAGTTATCAATTTTCTGCAGAATTTCCATTAATACTCTAGAATTATCCAACCAGCCATCCACTCACTAATCTTTTCAATATCCAATGAAGTTTATAAAGTGAATATTATACTAAAATGGCAATGTTAAACTGGATAACTTTTAACGTCTTGCGAATTACTTTATTCTAATTTACATGCTTATAGAAAATTAGTAACTAAGTCAGAATACTTAAAAATTAGCTGTTCTTAATTCTCTTGGCAAAAGACAATTTTTATTTATGATATAATCCAACAAAAGAAACACCCAGAACTTTTAGAAAAACAAATTTTCTCTCATTTGACTGAACATGTTTGTTTATATTGATTGCTTCCAAGAACGATGATGTTACTGTGGTGACATGTAAATGAGGTTGCATATAAGTGGGAAGAGTTCTACACTCAGGAGATAGTTATCTTTTCTTGACTACCCTGTATACTTGTAAGAACAAGTCCCATTGCCAAATATTGAAATGGCCTGTCATGAGTTTGCTGGCATGAAATGTTTTTGCCAAGATTGATCTGGAATCTGCATATAATCAGATTAAAATTGATGATAAATGCTCCTATAGGTCTTCTAAGATGGACTCCTTTGCTGTTTGGAATTAAAACATCGAGCCATATATTTCAGAATATTATTGAGAAGGTGTGCAAAGATAAAAAGCTTAAAGCAAGCTAGGATTCATTTATGGCCAAAAGTGAAGGAGCCATGGATAAGGGTATGCATGGATCATGCATACATTAAAGATGTTGGCCTATTCCTCATACTAGTTGACTCATATTCAGGTTGGCCTGAAGTGGTTAAAGTTGCGAACAGAAATGCAAGTACTGTACAACAGGTATTAAGAGTAGTATTTTTGAGGAACAGAGTACCTAAGACATTGGTGTCAGATAATGCACCAAAGTTTGCTGAAGAAAGTTTGTGTATTTGATTAACATGAATTGGATGTAGGCCATACAAAACACCTCCTTACCAACCTCAGTCAAATGGAATTGTGGAGAGGATGGTTCAGACAATAAAAGTGAGACTGAAAGCATTCTCTTCAGTGAATTGCACGCTAGAAAGTTATCTACCAAGATTGCTTTAAATTACAGGACTATCCTGCATGCCGGTAGAACACAAAGTGCCTTGGCATTGATGGGAAGACAAATTAGTGCCCCAATAACCATGTCCTTCTCAACAAACGAGAATGTATGGTACAAAAGCAATAGGGATTCAAATCCTGAGAAAGCACAATTTGTATTGCAAAAAGGATTTAATACAGCAATGTTATCAAAAAATGGACAGGGTGTGTTAGCTCATAAAGACCAGTTTAGATTGTGAAGAGAGCTAGATGTTGAAATGGAGGAGGATCCTGGTGCAGAAAAGAGGGATCAAGATTATCACCAAGAATTGGAGATTAAGGGGAAGGGAGAATGACTGTGTCTAGTGACAAGGAGGATCGTGAAGAAAATTCAAATGAAGAAGATCCAGTAAGAACTAGATCCCCATAAAGAGGAATCTAGGCAATCATCATGAGACAATCAGTTCACCTCCTGGAATGCTTCATAGAAGTAGCCGATCTACCAAGGGCATAAAGCCTCTAAGGTTCTGCAAGATGTGGTGATATACAAATGAGGTTGTATATAAGTGGGAAGAGATCTACACTCAGGAAGTAGTTATCTTTCCTTGATCAAACTGTGTACTTGTGAAATCGAATACGCAACACAACAGTTAACATTATTTTGTTAGAGACCTGTGGATTAAAAATATTTCATCATCAGTCCTTAGTATAAGCTTCCTGTATTCAATGCTGGCTTTTACATTTAGGTTTGCACCCATTTTAATGGTCAATGAATTGTTTTTCCAGTGGGCAATGACAGTGTATTTGCTCCTCCATTCAAAATTGTGTTTCTTATAGTTAACTGAAGAGGAAATACCTTTACCAATTGGACCACTCTATTCAATGAGTGTTCAGCTTTTATTCATCTGACTGCCAACTATTTCTTTATTCCTTTTATGATCCATTTCAATCTATTTGTCTCTACATCAATTTGTCTCTTGCAGTTAGGGTGCAGAACAACTCAACACCACTGACTGAATGATGGAACAATTCAAAACTAGAAAAAACATAACCTTTTTTTATATCTGAATAAAAGTAATTTATTAAACCTTAACTAGTGAATAGTTTTCTTTAAATAAGGCATTTGAAAAGAAATCATTTAAAATATGAACCAGTTTTTTGTTTTTAATTATTTTTATTATAAAGTAAATCTTAAATAAATTTATTTATAAATAATTGAGATATGAAAAATAATTCAATAAAAACACACTTGTTCTTAAGTATTTTTAATAAAGTAAATTGAAAAATGCATAACAAAATGAAGCATTTTTTGTTTTTAATTATTTTTAATAAAGTAAATCATAATGTAATTTAGTTTTTAATAAAGTAAATTGACATTCTAAAATATTTTTATAAAAAATATATTTACTGTTGTGAATTATTTGGCTGACAACTATTATCAATTACATTATGATTTACTTTATTAAAATTAATTAAAAACAAAAACTGGTTCATATTTTACATCATGCCTTTTCAAATTGAAAAAAAAATCTCTAATTAAGGTTTTAATCCTTAATTACTTTTAT
>OZ010583.1:64082581-64192581 GCA_963932145.1 Acanthosepion lycidas
CTACACTGCATCACAAAAATAGTTTCCCTTTTATCTTGAAATATTCTGTTACATTTAAATTTCTCATTTTTTCTATCAAACTTTCTTTCAATGTCAAATACCTGTCATTGCTTAAAATCAAAGCAGAGAATGGTTTTTGTTTTTTATCTTCAATAAAAACTAGAGGGAAACTTGTAGAGTTTCATCATAAACATTTTCTCTTGGTCTACACAGGCCAAATATCATTTTTAATTTAAAGATTTTATATTGTTTCAGTACAAAGTCAGCTAAGGTCATTCCTGGAAAAAAAGAGACAATATTTCTGCAAAATGTCATGACTCATTAGTTACTGAGATTTTCATATTACAGGTATTCATACTGAGACATGGATACACAAAGAGAAAAATGTTTTCTCTTTGTGAATCTATGGTATGTATAACTATGAATACTTTTATTTATTGATGTGTGTGTGTGTGTGTGTGTATATATATATATATATATATATATATAACTTTGTGTAATATATATATATATATATATATATATATGTAACTTTGTGTAATATATATATATATATATATATATATATACACATATATACATATATATATATATATATACACATATATACATATATATATATATATACACATATATACATATATATATATATATATAACTTTGTATAATATATATATATATACATATATATATATAGATTTATGTAATATATGTATATATATATGTAACTTTGTATAATATATATATACATATATATATATATAAATTTATGTAATATATGTATATATATATGTAACTTTGTATAATATATATATATATATATACATATATATATATATATAATATTTTGTAATATATGTATATATAGATATGAAAATCTGTGCAATATATATATATATATATATATATATATATATAGATGTGCAAATCTGTGTAGTGTATATATATATATATATATATTATGAGAATCTTTGCAATGTATATATATATATAGATGTGCAAATCTGTATAGTGTATATATATATATATATATATTATGAAAATCTGTGCAATGTATATATATATATATATATATATATATATATATATATATATATATATATATATATATATAAATTTAATTATGAATACAGCAACTATGTTTTAAAATGTCTATAAACCCAATGTTTTGTGATGCTTAAATTCTAAAAAAAAGTTGTATTTTGTAAATTTAAAAAAAAAATGACAGGCTGAGTATATAAAAATATTTATAATATAAAATATAAATAAAGTTACTTCCCTCAGATATTCTTAATGCTAATTTTTAAATTGACTACAATGGAGTGCATTTCATGCACATTTACAAAAAAACTTCATGACTATCAATTACATGAATTTTTTTTCATAGCAATTCACTGAAGATAATCTTGGATGAGATTGAAAATACTTGGGAAAATAAAAGAAATAACTAAAACAAAGGCATCTTTCTTAATCACTTCTATAACAGCACTAAAAGATTGACCTGAGAATTAAAATAAAATAAATAGATATAATATATCTTGATTATTCAACCAAACATGTTTGAATGAAGATATGCTGCCTAAAATGTTGCCACCATGTTATATTTTTAATTTCATGCATGTGCATTCTTTTTTTTATATTGTCAATTGCACAGTTTTGTAGGGCCAGTTGGGCACAGTCTGTGAGAAAAAGAGAACTATGATGCAATTCACTCTGCCAGAAATTTGGAAACGGCATACTGTACTGCTTGGCATTTGTGTCAGAAGCTCCAGTACAAACATTTCAGAGTTTTTGAGTGTCAATCCGAGGACAGTGCAGAAGATTTGAAAAGAGTTGGATGTGCCTAATGGTGATCATGAAGGTTTGGTAGCTCGGAAAACTCACTGATCATTCTGATGAATAAAGAACTCACACATTTGTTGGTGAGGGCCTCAGACTCAACACAGAGGGCTACATCAAGTGCCTTGAGGAGGTAGTACTGCCCTGGATTAGGAGGGGTGGCTGCTGGATGACTCTATGTCTGGTAACAGGACTCTGCAGCATGCTACACAAACAGGGGAACTCAGCTATGGCTGTCAGACAATTTCTGCAACCACATCACCCCTTACATCTGGCTACCTAACTCCCCAGACTGCAACACCCTTGATTATTATATGTGGGACACTGTTATGTGAGAAACCAACAAAACTCCTTTTAATACCAAAGATGAACTGAAGGCAAAGATTATGGCAGCATTTACCAACTTAAACAAGGAGACTGTTCAGAAGAGTTGCAGTAGATTCTGAAGTCTTCTGGAGGCTGTGATTGAAGCCAATGGCAATTTTATTGAATAAATTTACTATTTTGGTAAATTTTGGTAAATATATCTGTTAAAATGAGATGTCAGTATTATTTTCATTTTTGCATAATTTAAATAACAATTTATCCATCACAGCCTGTTTGTGTGTGTGTGTGTGTGTGTGTGTTTGTATATATATATATATATATATATATATATATATGCATATCTGTGTAATATATATATATATATATATATATATATGCATATCTGTGTAATATATATATATATATATATATGCATATCTGTGTAATATATATATATATATATATATATATATATATATATATATATATGTGTGTGTGTGTGTGTTTGTATTTTTCCTAAAACCTAATCACTGAATCAATAATATATAGATTATGATTTTATTATTGGACTTAGACTTAGTAAGCCTTCTTTCCCAGTATGATCCATTGGACTTATCATAAAAAGTCGGTCAATTTATTCTCTAACCATATGCCACAGCCACAATGGGAATATCCCACTCCTCCTGCCTACTGAAAAAGCACCAAAAAACAATAAAATGTTTTTAATGCTGCACATACTTTACCTCTACCCAGCCATGTGCTAGGATAATTTTCTCCCCAAGCAATTTCTCTTTTCATCTAAGTTCGTTCAATCTTCTTGTAAGGCTACATCAGAAGCCATGCTGAATCTCTTTCATACTAGGCTAGCAACAGCCACAGCAGCAGACAAGTGATGGTAGCAAAGGTAATGATTTCTTTCTATCAATGTGGAATAAACAATCCCATTTCAAATTTACTGGAGAAAAGAAAAGGAAAGACAAGAATTTTAATAACAAGATCCCACCTGTCTCCTACTAATAGAACATTTATATAAAATATTAAAATATAAGGTGCATGTATGTATGTATGTATGTATGTATGTATGTATATATATATATATATATATATATATATATATATATATATAGTTTACTGTAAAATATATTTAAACTACAATATTCAATATATTGATGTTTTCCCAAAAGGGTTCATCTCTTGAAAGGACAGAACCAATTACTACACCTTTCACTTTTTCTTTTTATATGTTTCTGTGTAAAAGTCTACACCAATAATTGCTATATAAAACTACCAATCTACATTTTATGCAGTAAAACATCTCTGTTTTACTGTTTGGTAGCTTTTATGTTTGCATGCATAGACCAATGTTTATAAATAAATATATATATCATTAGATTATTTATAGATTTCACATGCCAAGACACTCAGGAATTAACTCAGGTTAGTTAAATGAGCCAAATGACATATTCAGATATATTTAAAAGAGAATATCTCATAACCAGGAGATGCCAAAGAAAGAATAATTACAGATACAGATTATACACTTTTTTGTATTATTAATGGTCATTCTATACAAGGCTCAAGAGCTATTCAAAGTAGAGAGGGCATTTAAGAAACTTTTATAAACAAGGTTAATACAACATTTAATTATAGAAGTAGGTTGTATAATTGTTCTTATGAGAAGGCACAAAATTAGAGAAACTTTACTTTTAATTTTTCTAAGGTGAGGTCACTAGGTTAAAGTGAAAGTGAAAGTGATAACAAAAACAAACTTAAAATTAACTGGGAAAGTCATTAAATCCTTTGTTTGAATTTCTGAATGGCTTTGTTTAATGATGATCGTGAGTGTCCAATATATCAATTCAGTAATTTTCATTTTTGAAAGAAAAAGAATAAAATCTTAATTATCATCTTTCTACTTTCCTCACCATAAGCAAGAGAGGATTGTTTTAGTGAGAGAAAGGATAGAAGGCAGAACAAATTTAATAGGAGAGATAAGGAAATTGAATATAGAATAGGTTGCATTGAAGTTAGTTTTACTCAACACTGCAAATTACTACAAAAATAAAATATTAACCTAAAAAGTCATGTTCTTAAATAGCCTCATTAGTTTGAGACTTTTATATGGATGTCATGCATGGTACCAAACTCATTCAGAAATATCTTGGCTGTACACAATCAATTTCTCAGATTAAGTATTAAAAATGGCTTTGAGCGAATATAGGTCTTAATGAAAACTATTTTTCTTTTAACCTCATGGAATGGCACTACACAATCACAAACAAAGAACTTTATAGAGAAAACATCAACTTAGGACTTTCAATGGCAGCAACAACTAAAATGGATAGCACATGTAACTCAAAGAGAAAATAATGACATAATCAAGATGTTAACATACCAAACTATTTCATAAAAAGGGTTAGGAAGGAAGCCCCTATGAAATAATGGAAAGAGTAATAACAGCTAGTGGACTTGAGAAATCTATTTTCCTGAAAAACTGTTTAAGAGAAATATGGTATCACTGGCTGTTTCGTCAGTTAATACGAAATGTTTCCTTATAAGGAAATGGCTGATATTACCATATAAAAAAAAAACAATTTTCAAAAAGCAAAGAAGAAGAAAGATACTTTTTAATGCCACAGATGGACAGACAGAGAGATCGTAAGAAAATGAATGCAGTTGTAAATGACAAATGAGAAAAGTAGAGGAAGAAAAGATGGCATTGCAAAAGGCAAGAAGTAAATCTGTTGAACAAAAAGTGATAAGGATCAGAAGGCTGAAAAATGCCATGATATATATATATATATATATATATATATATATATATATATATATATATATATATATATAATGTTAACAAATCTATGCACACACAAACACACACATAGACAGAGAGTGTGATAGTATGTAAATATGTGTTTATATATGAAGCGGAGATGAAAAGTGAGATTTTAGGGAGTAGATTGATCCATGGAATTTTCAGTATTTTCTGGTGTGTGTATATAAAAATAACATCTGTTTAAAATAAATGGATTCTCTACTCAAATATGTGTATCCACTAAAAATACTGTTTAAAGTGATAAAAATATGTTGGATTAATAAATAAAAATCCATTATATATATATATATATATATATATATATATATATATACATATATATACATATATATATATATATATATATATATATATATATATATATATATATATATATATATGCACACGCACACTACAGTTCAAAGTTTAAGGCCACCTCTGGTAATTTTTTAAACTGGGCCAAAAAGTATTTGTTTTGTACTTTAAATAAGAAAAAAAAATATTATATATAGTTAAAAAAAAAAGTGAGAGATGATTTTTTATTAAAATTTTTATTATGACAAAAGAAATTGTTAAATTTTACTCTGAACAAAATATCACCCTTTAGTCTTGATTACTGCAGCACAATGTTTTGGTATTCATTGCAAAAGTTCTTCAAAGTATAAGTTTGATAACTGATTCCATTCTTTTTTCAATGACTCTAAGAGCTGTTTTTCTTCTTTTTTTTCACTCTTCTGTCAAGTGCATCCCATGTTAATTCTGGGAGTGGCTTGAAACTTTTGAACTGTAGTCTGTGTATATATATATATATATATATATATATATATATATATATATATATATATATTCATACTAATGTATGATTAATATTTTCTTACTATACAGTTGTAAGGCTCGAAGTTAATGTTTTTGTTATGAGACATGGAATTGAAAAGAAAAAATGTTCTAACCTCTCAGTCATGGCTACAAAACATAGTTGTAGAGATAACATATATACAGAAAATTTTGTCAATGCCAAAGATGCTAACGGAGCACCTAAGGAGGATCAAACACCTTTCACTTGGGATGATCTGTGAGAGAAGAATCCATTGTAGATATTTTATTACAAGAATAGTTTACTGTTAAATTATGTCAGTTACATACATGCATATATACATACATAGCTGTGTTTTTTAATGAGCCAAGACAAGAATTAATCACACACAAAGCAAGCTGGATCATGCCTTACAGAGAATCTTGCCAAAATGATTTCAGGTAAGGTTTTACGACAATGGATACCCTTCTTGACATCCAACTCAGACACTCATCTTATATATATATATATATATATATATATATATATATATATATATGCACACATGTTTTCCATTGGTTGCTATAAGGACCTCATCCAACCTTTGACAGGTCATGTTTTTTATCTTACTGGATGGCATGCCACCCTCCTCACCTGCAGAAATGCTAGTGGAGAAGCTGTTTTAGATGCCAACCACCAATCCATATGGCAGGTTGTCTTGGGTTACATGTTACCATTAGTATGCTTAAGCCTAACCTGACCTAAAGTGTCTAAGCATATATTTTATATATAAAATAAATAAAACAAACCATAACTATGTTATTGCAATTCATGTGTATAGGTCATTATGCATAGCTACAACTGCATAAACATGAGGAAATGGCTGAGTTACTTCTTTGTAGTTTATCAAGTAATGGTAAATGAAGTAGAAAGAAAAAATTTATAAAGTAGAGGAATTAAATTAAAGCAATGAGTGTTGTATACAAAACAGGATGTATATATTTTTATTGTTTTCGTATGAGCAACTAATTCTCAAATGAAAGACATTATTAACTCTTTAACATTTAAAAGTGTCCATATTGAAAAACAATACACTCAGTTGCTTCCTCTAAAAGACTGCAGCCTCAGGAAAATATACTATATGGATGCCACTGGGATTGAAGCCCTATTTTTAAAATTTGTCAGACACAATAAAGAAACTATTTTCTCAGAAGAAGAGAAAGCTCAAACTCTAGAAGTTTTTAAAAACTTGGTTTTCAAATTTATGTTGCACTATTTTAAATTATGTGTTGCTAGCAACATGGAACTAAACAAAGTATTAAGAAACAGTAAAATCTCATTAGAAACAATGAAACAATGAAAATCTCATTGAACTGTTATATAATATCAATCCTCCTATATGGAAGTGAATGCTGGACAATTTCCTCACAGATGAAAAAGTTATTTAAGGCAAAAATGTTGCTAACAAATCATGATAAAAATGTGTATGTTTTCTGTGATATATCAAAACTATCATTTATTTTGAGAAGATCTATATATATATATATATATATATATATACATATATATATTACTAAATATACATAATATCCATCATTGACATATATATATATATATATATATATATTGATATATATATATATATATATATATATATATAATTTCTTGACAAATGTTGGGACTAAGTAAAATGGTAGATTGTTGCTTCCACCCCAATGCATTGAGTCAGAAACACTGGGATTTCAATTTGAGATGTGATGCTCTTTTGATAATCTCCTGACAAATTATTTTGCTATGGATTAAGATTGTGAAACAGACAAGGTAAAAAGCACAAAACATACTTTGTCTACAAGTCTTCAGTAGCTATAAATACATGAAAAACAATAATTTTGCTTTGTTGTTATCTGACATTCATTTTATAATCATAAACTAAACCCATTAATCTTGTCAATTTGTTTAAAAATTGTATACTGGGTTTGGTTCTCCAGTGAGTTTCAACGGAAGGGCACTACTAGCACGAAACACTTTCCATCACACTCAATGTTTAGGATATCCACACAACTTCTTTTGTCACTGGGTCATTCAACAGCCATTATGACTAAGATTAAAGAAATGTTATCATATACTTTGTTCATTGAACCATCATTCTCATTTTGGTTATTATGCACATAATTTTTCAGCCATTGTACTTTCCAGCCTTCTTCAGGTGTCTGTCTTTTATAAGGAGCCTAAGATTAATCTATGAGTCCCATAACAGAATATGGCAGAGAATAACAACATATAACAATACCCGCCAACCCAAATAAAAACTGAATTCAGCACATAAATTGATTAACAGTGTATAACAATAATGCAAGGACAAATAAACATACAAAATCATCAAAGTGAGTTCATGCAATTGAAAGTCTATTAAAATCGGAAAAGTTTTGAATAATTTTTTTATTTGTTTGTTTGGTGGCATATCAACTCCTTATGGGTCATTTAATGCCAAAATTAGTAATTTCTTTTAGAAAAAAATGTATATTTTTCTTCAAAAATGTATTGCTGCTATTTTTAATATAAAAATGTATTTTTATACTTTTATAGTGTTTTGTTTTTGTTTGGGGATTCACTATTTATCCAATAGCTGGGACACTAACAGGTGCTACCCTCGCTGGTAAGGGTGAACCTGGGAACATCAGCAATTAAGCATTGGTTCCATGATCCTCAAAACCTCCTGATCAGAGGCCTTGCTGCTAGAGGTATTAGGTTGGTGCAAAAATAATGACGTAATAATGTCGTTTTTTGACGTTAAAAATATGTCAAAAAACGACATTATTACATCATTATTTTTGCACCAACCTAATAGTTTATTGTCATACTCAGGATGCAGTTTTGAATGAAATAAATGTTTTTTAAGGTGTTTGAGTTCAGTTAAAATACTGTGTATTTTTCTTTTTTTTTAATCAATTCATACCAAGCAAGGCAATAAAACTACTACGATGCAAGGAATTACTGTGTGTAAGAGAATATAAGAAAAAGAAAACATGATAAAGAAGCAAGAACAATAAAAGAACAGGTAATAATTGACATTGCATTTCAATTTTTGAAGAACATAATTGACTGGAAAGCAAGAAGTCAGAAGAGGGAGAAGTGTGAGAAAAGAAACTGTTAACATAGAAATTGCAATTCCATCTTTTAGCCATATCTTGTATCACGTTTCTTATGAATGATTGCAGAGATACTATCAACTCCACATACTTTGAGGAGGATACCATTTAGAGATGATAGCAGAAACCATGGACTGTGTTATATCACAGAATAAAGATTCTGTTCTACATGGAAAGATAAGTGAAGCTCCTCCAGATGAGTCAAAATAGAATTGGAAATAGAATTCTACTCTAGTATGCATGAATAATAGAGTGAGTTTAAATACATAAAGAGAAAGGAGTTAATTAAACCTTGGGCATCAGCATCTTTTGTCTCATGGCCACAAGGCTGAAACATTGTTTTAAAACCATGTTCATCTGAATAGTGAGCCATACTCACTATTCAGATGAGCATGAACATACTGAATATATATATATATATATATATATATATATATATATATATATATATATATATATATATTGATCTTCTATCACAAAATTCAGATGAACTGAATAATAAAGCATATAATAATCATAATTCCTCATTTTAAAAATTCTGATATAATTTTTAAATTTATACATATTGTACTTGTTAGAGAATAAAATACTGTTAGTGTGAGGTTGAATGTTTAATCTGCAAACTAAATTTTATTATACTTTCTAACTGTTATCCATCTTTCCTATAGCAAAAATGTTTACTTTTTAGAAGGGATATTCTTTTTTGCCTCTCTTGCAAAATTCTAAGGATGTTAAGGTGAATAGAGTTACTTCCCTTGTTTAGATAGGCAGGAAGTGACATATAGGAATTGGATTGGTAGAGAGATGCTATATATTCAGACGAAAGTGGAAGTAGATTTTTTTTCAGTTAATATGATTTGCATCTTGGAAACAGAGGGCACTATTACAAATTATTTCACAATTGGGAGCAGAGTATTATTACACTAAGCCTCATAAACAATGTAAATGAAAAATATTGTGTATTATTCAATGTTATTTAGGCCTCATTTGACTGAATTGGATGCTTTAAATTTAAATCCATTTAGTTTCTCTTGCAAATGAGTTGGTCTTAATGTACACATTTAACATTATGTATGTTTATTATTTCTGTAGCCTGTGCTAAGTTATTGAACTTGTTCTTTGAAACTGGTTAGAAATTCTATTTATATATTTACTATTTTGTGTGACTATCCCTGTATCTGACTATAGTAAAAAAAAAAGAAAAAAAAAAAGAAAAAACTGTGTATCCATCATGGCTTCGGTTAATTTGAATAGAAGCTAACCTGTTTCCAAGAAAGGAGATAATTATGAAAAATGGAAGAACAAATTAGAAATCTTGTGATGTTTCACCAATTCATATAAAATAAAAAACAAAAACTGGTAATAACTCTCACTCTCAATGAAGATGCAGAAGAGGAGCATGTTTACAGTTAGGAATAGAATTCACAACGTGGAAGGAAGTCACAAATAAACTGAATAGGACCCAGTTGTCTTTTGGTGTTCTTGAGGAATTTGAAAATTATAAAAGAGTAAAGGTGCTTTCAATGACTGATATTTGTAATGACTTCAGTAAATGTTGCAATAGTCAAGTCTTTTATAGTACAGTGATGTCTGAGGATGTCCTTGGATTTTGATTATTGAAATCAGCAAATTTACCCCAGGATCAAAAATAGTAATTGCTAGTTAATGAACCCACATATAAAAATATGAAATTGCAACTGAAAAAATTTATGGATTTGATTACCCTACCAATCAAATAAAAGACCTATTTTGAGCATTGAGATACATTTTATGTCCACAACAACACTAATATATGGACAGTAACTATCAAAGACCATATGATGGTAGCATTAGATTCAGACTTCAACAGAACAGAAGCAGAAATCTTCTTGATTGACATGGAAAACTGTCAAGGTGTTCTTTGTGATACCTTGGCATTCCATCAACAGAATACAGTTCATTCCAGGCACCAAAAAATTCTCAGTCTTCTTAGCTGACATTTTGCCTGTAGATGGGCCACACCTAAACTATGCAATCAAACACTACCTTCAAGCTCAAGTCTTCTTGGGTCACTTGCCTGATTTAGTTCAACATCTCATCTGAGACTGGGCAAGAGGAAGTCACCATGTTGATGTGAAACTGTACATCTTTCTTAAGTTGATGACTCTCTCTGTTTCTCTTTCTCTGATGGCAGTAGGACACCATGACAATGTATCTGGTGTGATGTTTTTCTTGGTCAATGCACATCATTTGGCCTGTAACATATCAGTTTGAATGGAATTGATGAGTGGCATGAATGTGTTGTGATCACTCTCGAGAGTAAAAGCTCTTCAGTTTCATCAGGTGTCAAGACATTCACAAGTCCACACGACTGCAAGGCACAACTCTTTATCTATTTGGCCATATCTCAGTTTTGTGCTTGGCAATGTTTGCGAACATAATGGTATTGGTCTTTGTGTCCTGGAAGGATACATCCACCCGGTCTATACAATAAACTGTCAGCTTTGATGATAGTTCACTTGGTGGACTGAAGTAGGCCAGGGCCAGTTATGCTTTAAGCATTTCCTTCACTTTCCAGAATGCTGTTGCTCCCATGTCCATGCTATATCATTTGCATTCACCAACATCTGATGGTTCAGGTAGGTTCTAGAGCGCTTTGATTTTGGCCAGGTCTGGGCAGCAGCCATACAAGTTGATAACATGTCTAAGTAAGGTGGTTTCTGACTTCCTGTACTCACACTAGGTGTTATTTAGCTTGAGACCTGCGACTTTCAGTTGCTGATGAACTTGATTTAAGAGTGTTTTGTGAGCAGCTGGTATTTTGGTATACGACAGAATACCATCAAAGTAACAAATAATCACCTCTATTCCTTGGAAGATCTCAGAGAATGCCCTCATGAAAATCTCTGGTGCTGAATTGATTCGGAAGGGTCTCTTTATGTAGAACCTTCCAAAAGGTGTTATGATGGTGGTCACCATGGCTGTCTCTAGATCCAGCAGAATCTGCTGAAAACCAGTTCAAAAAATACTGTAGAATCCAGGAGCTAATGAATGGTGCCATTAAATCTAGGAATGGTATATCTCTCTGTGGCTTGGTTCAGCTTCTTCACATAGATATGAATATCTCCATTTGGCTTCAAAATTGGAATCATGGGTGACATCTACTTGGTTGGTTTTGTAGTTTCTTTGATGATGTCATAGTTCTTCATACACTGAAATTATTTCTTTACCTTTTGCAGAGTTATGGGTATGTGCTTCACTTTTTTTTCAGTTTTATTCTTAATGCCTAACACTCTTCACTTTTTTAACCAGCCCTAGGACAGTTGATATTGTTTGGTTAAGCAGATTATTGACCTCACAGTTGATGACAGAAATGGTGATGTCTATCTTCCCATCTAGTTTGGACCTAAACTGCCCAAAGATATTTAGGTTTTCTCCTAGGATTCACAGAAGGATGTTTTCAGCCGAAGAAAGCTTTGGCTACCCAAGTGATATTCAGATTGACTTACTGATGGTACTGACATCAGCCCCCATGTCAATTTTGAAATTGAGTTTTAACCATTCAAGATTATCTGTTATGAAGGTATGTTGGAGGCAGCTTCATCGATGAAGAAAACCATCCCAACTGCTTCTGCTTTTCCTTAAGGATTGACTTGGAAAATGTCAGCTTTCTGCATGTTGTCTGTATTCTTTTTTATTTTTGTTCTACACACTCAGGCAAAGCATGGTTTGCATTCACATGTGAGACATTTCTTTCCAAGTGCTAATCATTTTCCTTTTGTGTGAAATGCTCCATAGGCATTCTGTTGGTCATTTCAAGTTGTGGAATGATGCTGACACCTTCTCTCACTTGAGCACTGAGAATTAGTGCCTCTGGCCTTGGTGTACCTTATCAACAATGCTTTAGCCTGAACCCCATTGCTATTCAAGCTGCGACTTCACTGCTTTGTGCTGGCAAGCAGTAGCAATAAATGTCTTAAGTGTGATATCAGATTGGAGTTGAATCTTTTCAGAGTTTCTGATGCCCAGTATAATCTGTTCCTGATGCAATCTTCCTTATTCTGAAAATCTGCATCCTATGACAATTTATAGTGGTTTCCAGCAAAGTTCTTCTTTGTAAGTTTGTGTTAGGTCATGTTTGAAGTTCCTTGCCCTCTTTGGTCACATGAAACTCTGCATGAATATGAATTATGTTATGCTGGTGTATGAAATAATTGAATTCTCCTAACACTATTGCAGTTCTTTCTCTTGTTCAGTCAGTTCAAGGGTCTTGACCTATTGCATATAACAGAGAAGTAACTTATTTTTCACCCTCTTCTTTTGCAAGCTTTGATGCAAGACAAAAATGCCCAAATCTTTCTTTCTGCGTAGGCAATGAGGTTGGTTCATGGAAAGTAAACAGTAGTGGCAGTTTGAAAATCATATTTGATATAGTACTTATAGGAATTGTAGAATATACAAGGAAATGTTTGTTCTGATGGCTGAATGCATAGTGACTGATATAATTGACTGGCATAAAGAAAACAGACCACACCATTCACTGGGAACCTTTTATTTGTATCACACATATCCATTCTAGACTACAAGTAAGACTTCTGTCCATTGGATCAGTACAACATTTCGGAAACAGTATTTTCACTATTGCCCTAATTAATAACGAAAAAGAAAGAAAAAAATGTAAATCACATTTCATTACAAAGAAAAAATATTTATTTATTTCTAACCAGCTAAATAAGGGTTCTTGCAAAAATGTGTCCCTTTTTGCTGAGAATAAGATAAACTATTCTCTGAGTAACACAATGTAAAAAAACATAGCAGAAAACAAACTTAAAAATTACAATGCACCAAAAACAAAAAAAAGAATAGTACCCACCTGCTGTGTTACTGATAACAATAAAAAAAGGGGGAAGAACCATAGCTCTACAGTACACTTTCAGTCCTTTCAAGGTTCAAAAGTTTTTATCTTTTTTTCTTTTCTCTCTTGTGTAGACAAGGTTCTCTTCTTGGTGACCAAACTCCCCACTTCCTTTACTTATTTTCCTCCTGTCTCCCTGGAAATTATGCCTTTCTTTTATGGCCGCTAGAAGGTGAAAATTTACTTAAACACACGCTAAAACACTTTTTGAAAATGCACGTATTTGCTCCTTCTTATTCTTCTCAAATGGCTTTAGATCCAAACTCCACTTATGGACTTCTTTTCAAACTTTCTTTTCTGGGGCTTCTTCGAGAGGACCTCTCAAAACTTTCTCTGAAGGGAAAACTTGTCCTCAGCAACTTTGTTACCCATGCATCCTTCACTTATGGCAAACGCTGCCTGCCTTTTTAACAGGGAGAGAGAAACAGTCTCTAAGCAGTTTTGTTTCCAACTGCTGCTAAGTTCCAGTCCCAGTTCTCTCTTCCCTTTCAAAGGAGGGCGGTTCACATTTAAATCATCCAATCACAGTCCAAAAAAAAAAAATATATCAGCAGGTTCTTAGGGCCAGTAACACTGAATTTTTTTTTGTTCTCCCTTGACCTAAAAATTTTCAAAAACAATCCAATAATACAAAAGAGCATATTGGTATGGATAGACCCCACCAGCTTCAGAAAGATGATATAGTCTTTTATTTTTCAGTAGTAACTGAAGAGAAGATTAAACTGAATCATTTTGTTGGATAAACTAAATGGATTACTGATATGGTCTATCCTAACATGGGGTTTGTAGTTTGCCAGTTGAGCCCAGCAATCATGATACTAATGTTAACCACCTGAATAAAGCAAATAAAATATTAAGACATGCCAAAAACCCATCAAATGCTGTTACCTTTGCTTCACTTAGAAATAAATAAAATAGTAACATATACAGATGCAAGTTATGCTAAACTTCCAGAGGGGAGCATTTAAGGAGGACAAATTGTAGCAGATGAAGATATAGCAGTTTGTGAAGTAACATGAAAATCCACCTAGGTGAAGAGAATGGTCAAATCAGATTGTGAGTAGCAGAGACCTTTTGTTTAATGTTGTGATCTGTCCTTTTTTATTGTAAAAATGATAGAAAACTCCATTTGACCCATTTACTGCAAAGGCGACAAAAGTTTGTGTGATGCAGAAAAAATGTGACTATGTATGGAAATATCAATTATTTGAGAAATGATTGGGAAAGAGGAAGTGATGATCTTTATATAAACATTTGATAGATGTGTCCACAAACAATGGATCATTGAGTACAACTCTTTTGAAGGTCTATGGGGAGTGGGGAAATATATTTTTGGGCGAGGTGAAGGTTATTAGGAAAAATATATGTATATATCAGAAGGTATTATTTCTGTTGGCTGCATGAATGTAAACTTCTCCACAAACATTTAACTTTGGGTATGGCACAAGGTCATCAATGACGAAATATAAAACAAACAATATTCTTTTTTAGAAAAACAAGAATAAAGCATTTATATATCAAATATATACAACATGAGAATGTTCTTTAGGTCAAATAGAGTTTGTTCAGTGTTCCTGTCAGTAAAAGGATTTTTAAAGAATTACTCAGTTCAGATTAATTAACAATTTACATTGTAAATTTCTGTTATAGTTTGATATTAGAGATTAAGGTAAGAGTTGTCTCCCTTTACCTGTTGAATACTGAATATATATCTTTTGTTTTTGAAACAGATAAAAAGATGGAAGTTTAAATATTATGTGAATAAAGTTGGTTCAACAAATGTATAAAGTCTTTTGAAGAAAGTATGTTGTGTTCTTCCTGGGAAGTTTGTTGTAATCGAAATTGGTAAATGAAATGTTGGTCGATATCAAAAGTTGAATTTTGTGTTTAAAAGTTAAACTTTTAAGCTTATAACTTTTGAGTAAATTGTGCATTAAATATTAAGAATATTTTGGCTGAAAGATAGTTAACTCGAAGTAAGTTTGCGTTAGCTTATGTTCAAAGTTACTTTTTGAATAAAATGTTTGTTTGTCAAACTGCATGTTCTTTGAGTAGAATTCTTGTTGTCTCAATAAAACTCATAGATGTTAAATTTGAAGTGTAGTTTGTTGGTGAGTGAGTGAATTCAAAGTTTGGAATTATATTAGGAAATCTAACTTAGAAACATCAAAGATTTGAACAGCATGAATTTGTTTAGTGAATTGTTTGATGCTGTAAAGCTCACTGTTAAAAGTTGATAAGTGTCCTTGTAGTTGAAGGAATGAATAGATGTTGTAGATGTGCGTATGTACCTGTGAGTGTGTGTGTGTATATGTGTGTGTATTTCATAGCGTTTGACCTTAAGGGACAAACATAATCTAACGTTACATCTTGTGTGTGAGAGAAAGCAACAGAGAGAAAAGAGAAAGAGTTGAAGATATTGCTCATATTTATAATGTATGTCACGTGATAGGCTTGAATCAAATAGACAGATTTTTGGCGGTAAATTAATTTTAACCATGAGGATGTAGTGGAAAACATGATATTGGAATTAACTGACCAATCAGGAGTCAGAGAAATATCAAGGCTCAGTGATCCACTGTTTTACAGATTTTGTTGATTGCAGTACTGTTACATAGGAAATATATATAAAACGTATATAAAAAAAGTTACATTTGTTGGAAATGACAATCATTTTGTATCCTTACTATTTAACTTTTTCCACTAATTTAAAGCTTGAACGAGCCTATCAATATTAAAATAGCATATTTTGACTGCTTCTTAAAATTAATCAAAATTTCCTCTTAGAATGTGGAGAATTGAATTTATTGTTGAAACTTTAGCAAACTTGGATCTTCACTTGGATCACAAAATATTGTTTGTCAAAAAGACATTTTTTACATTGACAATTATTATTTTAACTACCTTCACTCCTTGGCAATGTTATTCTTTTTGAAAAGCAATAATTAGAATTTTAATAAAACTTAAATATATGAAAATGAATTTATATATTTTCTTTGTTCTTGAGAATTGACAGCAAAAATAATGAACACGATTTATTATATTGTTTATTAGAATGGTTGGCAAAACATCAACTAATTACCAAACAATTTGAATTTTATAAAATGGTAAATAATAAGAATTTCTCTATAGTTGATTCATATATTTTAATAATTTAGTAAATTAGTTTATAAATTTATGAATAAAAAATTGTTTTCATATTTATTTCTTTATAAATTGGTAAATGATAAATATTCTGTTGCATTAGTTTTAATACAATTGTATTGGTGTTAAGAATGTTGTAAATATAAAATGACACTGTGTAACAAAATATTGACGTTTTTGTCTTTTTTGGTCAGTAAGTGTTATTTTCTTAACTGCTTGTGTCTCGAAAGCAAAGGAAATGACTTTTAATAATTTAGTAAATGTTTATAAATTTATGAATAAAAATTATTTTCATATTTATTTTTTATAAATTGATATTGTACTGCATTAGTTTTTAAAATATTGTAAATATAAAATTATTTTTGTAAACACTAATAAATAGTGTTTAATATTGTTGTTGTGAATACTCAAGAACCAAAAAAATGTATAAATTCCCTTTTATCATATGTTTAGATTTTATTACAATTCTATTCATTGCTTTTTAAAACAATAAACATATTCCTATTTTAGTATTTCTCAATTATTGCTTTTGCCCTGTTTCCAATGAGTTCAAGTTTCACTGAAATTCTTTAATGGATTAATGCATTGTTTTGGGAATTTGATGAAATATTATAATTGTGATTTAAATAGGTTAAGCAGTGTGTATTTGAAGTCAGTGGAAACAATATAAACAATAAATAAGCAGTACTAAAATAAAAAAATAGACATGGGCAAAGAAATAAGATCAGTCTACCACCATGAATTCAAGTTTGAAATTCCCTATAGGTTGAGCCAAATACTTAATACCATTAGAAGCTATAACTCCCATCATATTAACAGCAACATTCTATTTTTCATCATTATTTCAAGTAAGAAGCTTCTGTTAAGATCTTTAATTAAAACATATCCAGTCAGTTATGTACCATGCATTTATACATGCTTAGGCGATCATGTATCTTTCGATACATGACTGACGAGGCAGATTTTTTCCTGCAATAGGTTGCCATTTCTTTCTGCAGTAGACCAGTTGCCAACCAAGGCTATAGAACCCAGTCCTGCTATTTTACCCATAGGTGGCGGGAGAAGAAGAGGATGAGGAGGATTCATACCTTTCACGTAAGTGAATGTAATGGATTGAACTGGAATTTGGACTTGGCTCTCCAATTCCTCAATCCAAATCCCTATCCATTACTCCACCGTACCTCCCAGGTTCCCTATTTTGACAATACTAACCAAGTATAAAAAGCATCAGGGTACATTTATATGAAGGAGTAAATTGTTTTCATTCTACTGTCAATGTCTAGGGATATCATGTTTAGTTTATATTTAGTACTGCTCAATTATTGCTTGCCCTATTTCCAGGCAGTTCAAGTACATACTGCCTGGTCCAGGGATTGAACTCATAATTACTATATCTCCAAATTCACAATGCCCAATAGATAATTATTAATTCTGATATAAAGGCAGTTGAAAACATAAAGACTTGTATAAAGAAAAAAATAAAACATATTCAGATACATGTATGGAACAACGCTGAGCTAAAAAACTATATTTCAAGTTTTACTGCTTAAAGATATTTTTCACCTTTTTCTTATTTCAGTTGAGTAATTTACATTCACTTATGTGCAAATACCCTTGGGAAGGATATGAATTCATCTCCTCCCCCAGCTATGGGTTAAATATTATGACTTGTATCTGAATAAAATCATTATTATCTTCAAAGAAATTTTTAATGCAATATTTCACTCCTCAAAAAAAGAATTCTTCTTACAATCCCCAAAAATATGTTTTGGCTTTAAATAGCCCACAAACAATTGATAAGCAATAAAAAATAAAACTCAAAGATAAAACTTAATGAACTCTGCAGCATTATTCAGACATCATAGCCTACTCTTCTTTGCTTATATTTTCCAAGTGCTCAAGATTTCTTGAATACTTCTAATATTCATACTTCACTATAAATTTTCAATGGTATTTGAGTCAGAAGATTGGCTGAGTGGGGTATTGTTTCTTACAAACCATTCCCTGTTTGTCATATACTTCAGCCTTGCTAAAAGTTCTAACTATTTTTCACTTTCAAAAGTTGTGCTAAAATGAATGTGATCTTCAAATAAATGCTGATACATTGTTCCATTCATAGTTCTTTCAATTACATTAAGTGCACCAGTGTCATTTGAATAACACCCTCCCACCCACACCATATTCCCATTTGTATAGTCTACTGGGGGAATGATATTCATACAGACAACCATTTTTTTTCTCCATACTGGAATAGCTGAGGCTAAAAAGTTCAGTCTTTGATCAAAGAAAATTTTTTTAGAAAATAAAAGTGTATCTCTAAGTGCTTGTTTTTGAATTAAGTTGAGCCTTTCTGTTTCCTCTTTAACTTTGTAGCCTATTAGATTTTAACAATTCTGCTATTGTTCATATAGAGTGAGTGGCCATGTTTAAATATCGATAAATGACAGAACTGCCCAATAAACAGAATTGACAAAGTTTGCAATAAACAATTATAGGAAACAGAAAGGAAAAGAAGAGAGCTAAAATAATATAAAGCAAACAAACAATATATTCAAGGCAAATTAACAGGTATAAGGTAAAGTGTTCACAAACAAAGAATCGGGGTTGACACACAAGAGTGAATTCGCATAATGAATGAATCATTCTAATTTCAAGACATAACAGATCAGGACTGCGTCAGATGACACCAACAAGTGGCCTATCTTATTGAGTAGGAAGAAATCTCAGCATGCATTTATATGCTTCTGCCTATAAATTGGGAATAGCAAAGTGTTTTGAAGTTATTTCCAATGGGACTGGAACCAATAGTTCATCACTCATAGTTGTTTGGGTAACTAATGTTTTCGATATTTTTAAGTCTTCATTCATTTATTTGAAATTTATCTAAATTTTTCAGTGTTTTGCTTCAAATATATTGTATGAACACCTTTTCCAAGGAATTTATTTTCTGGTCCTAAACTTTTCCTACCTCAATACAAAATGACTCAGTGTTTCTGAAACAACAATTTGAGTTCTTAGTAATGGTCCTGTGACCCAAACAGCAGAATTCCACAAGGAATTAGTTTTCATACAACTTATTTTCTGTTGTCATATCATGATTACCTTGACTTTAGCCAATAATGTCCCAAAATGCTGATGCGTTCAGTGGATGACCATTTTGATTATACTTTGATTTTTTTTTAGCCCATATTGAAAAAAGACACTATCACATTTGTCCTAATACAATAAAAAATAAATTCAGATAAATCAGATGAAATGTTCTATAACCTTCTACAGAGGCTTTGATGGTCTACAGCTGTTTTCATTTATATATCATTTTTTTTTATAAGTTATTTTTTTACAGTTAGTTTTGTTTTTCATGAAAAAATACTCTTTATTCACCAAAGATAAAACTTTTTGTCATATTTGAAAATTGCACCATAAAGTTTATTACATGTGTTAATCTAAAATCAATTTATATGCAAATGTACTGAATGTTAATGAATATTTTTCTAGCTGTGATATATTTTCAACAATTCAGTAAATTCTTGTGTATGTAGACACATGCACACACACATACACACACATGTGTGTCTGTATTTTAAATTTTTACCTCCCTTCACTGGAGTAAATACTCACTCACACACACAAATGAAATACAATTCAAATACATGTAAATGTTGATTTTTTAGGATTTTTTTTAAAAGCCATATGAATATTACACACACACACATATATATAATTATTTATTTTAGGATATTAAAACAAAAACATGTGGAATTATACTCCATTTGTTCTCATTTTAACAGGATATATATATATATATATATATATATATATATATATATATATATATATATATATATATGTGTATATATATATATATATATATATATATATATATATATATATGTATATGATTGGTGTATATGGAATAAATTCCAATAACCAACAATTACTATTCTTAAAAGAGTGTTCAATACAGAGTAGAGCGAATATAATTATTTATTTAAAAATTATAACATAAATATGTTATAAAATCACTACAAAAATAGCCATTTTGTTTCAACATCTCTGGTGTCTTATCAAATGATTATGTTGAATGTAGATTGTAGAATAAAGGTTTTAAAAGATTCAAATTAATTAACCACCCCTCGTTGATTGGTCATTTCAGCCCATGTGAGAGCATTTCTCCTTATGAGAGGTGGTTAATTAATCTTTTAAAACCTTTATTCTACAATGTAAATTCAACATCATCACTTGATAAGACACCAGAGGTGTTGAAACAAAATGGCTATTTTTGTATTGATTTTATAACATATTTATGTTATAATTTTTAAATAAATAATTATACATATATATATATATATATATATATATATATATATATATATATATAGCCGCATATATTTTGCCAATACAAGACTGACTAGAAAATAAAAACTGTCTGTTGCAATTTCCCTTTGTAAATTTGTAACAGTTGTCTGGTAACTCTGCTGGGCTTTGAGAATTTTGAGTTTACAGTTTCATGCTTTACATTTCTATTATCATGAAATAAATATATATTTGTATGTTTAATTTTGTACATATGTCATGAATGTGAAATATGTACATGCCTGTACATTTCATTAGATTGTTGTGTATTTGTATGAATTTAAAGAAAACATTCCTGAAACACAATCATGATTTATATAACAAAATTGTCAAGAAAATATGAAGTGTTCCAATACTTTTTGGCAAAACAAACCTCTACAAATAAAGTAATGGAGTCAGCACTCAACTTTTACACAAAAGGTTCTTATCATTTGGTTTTGTAAAAAAACATATGCAATCAAGATTGATCAAAATTTGACAAATTAAATTAAATTTTAATAAATAATTTAAATATATTGTGTGATGTAGAACTTGTTAAACCAAAGTGGAAAACATTTTTCAAAAAACATGAGGAAAAGCATTACAGAAGATTTTGATAACATTTAAAAAAGAGTTTAAAAACTGTGATAAACATGAACATTTAGTAAATTTAATAAAAAATTCAAGAGATACAATAAAAGCTGAGAACTTTAAAAAAACTTTAAAATGCACCAATATGCACCCATATTTTGAATAAAATATGTAGTTATATTTTTCATAATAAATTTGTATGCTTTGTATATAAAAAAGTATAGATCTTTGTATCAGTTGGATTAAGTGACTTTATTGTTGATTTTCAGAAGCTATATCATATTTAAAAGTTTCAAATGACAATTTTTTTTTATTGCTTTATCCATGGCATAAAAGTCAAAAGATTTAAGTTGATTAGTCTTCTTTTTTAAGAGACTTGTAAAATTTGCAGAAAGTACAAAGTTGATGAGATGAATCTTTTGGAACTGCAACAGTTTTTAATCAGAGTTTAAAGAAATCATCTTTGGTGGAATCAAAAGGGAGGAGACTAAGAATAATTATAAGTGAAACAAGTCTGGTCAGTAAAATATTGGTGACTTGATAATGGAATGAAAAGTGCCTTCAGATAGCTTTGCAGATAAATTAATCAGATACAGTAGGTTATCTTTTAGTACACATATATATATATATATATATATATATATATATATATATATATATATATATATCTGATGTATTTGTGAGTACATGTATATTTTATACATGTATACATATATTAATAAAGCAAGGCTTCTGGCAGATTTATTAGGAGTGTTTATTCATTTCAGTCACATGAGAAGCGTGTAAACATAGCTACATCTTTTTAGATCATGTTCTGCTGAAATTGTATGAAAACTAATTCCTTGTGGAATTCTGCTGATTATTCTGGCTTACTGCAATCAGAGCACATTGCCAAAGTCGAATTCTTATTTGTCAGTCTAATCCTTACTAGCCTCAAAATTCAGCTTTTGTTTTTTTGTTTTTTTCCTTTCATTCTTATTTGTAAGCTGTATTTGGAGCTGAAGTTTCCTAAGACCCCATTTTTCTTGAAATTGGAATTTTTCTGTTTGTTCTTTTGATTATATTTGATATTTCTGAGAAAAAAGTATCACAACTTAACGGTAACTTCTTACGATTAACATTTCGATATTCTTTTTATATCAGCCATTTTGTTAATTCTTTATGTAAGGTATTTTTACTTTTGTTTATATATATGAGACAACAATGTAATATCCTTCATAATGTCTGTTTTTGTTAATTGAAAAAATAGTTAACACTGCTTCTAGCTAATATTTCTCAATAATAATATATCATTCAAGTAATTTCTAATATATAATAAAAAATGTAAAAAAAATTTTGGTAAACGTTTTTGTAAATTTTACACTTTTTGATGTTACTGACAAACAGAAAATATTTCTGTTTGAATTTTTCTGATGAATTATTATTTACATTCAGACTAATGTTAGGCAATAAGAAATGTAGGTTTAAGGCTCCAAGTTCTAGGTTTAGGATTGCCCCACAGGACAATAGTGGATTAAAGCATTGGTTTGTGAATTTGGTAACATAGTAATTATAAATTAAATACCTGGATTGGGTAGTATAAAATCAGACTTGATGAAAACAATCAGCAATAACTGAGCAATACTAAATAAGAACAAGATTAAATATCCTTACATATGGACAGTGGAACAAGAACAATTATAGATTAAATAAAGGGTTCAGTTTTAAATTCCTTGTAGATTATCTAGATTGTGATAATAGCAACAAAGATAAGGACATTTGTTCAAATATAAATTTGTTGGTGTATACTTATGTTTTTTTGCTTCATATTAATGAATATATAACAGTAATACTCAACAAGATGCCTTGCTATTTACATTATTTACAGTCAAATTAATGTCCTCGTGTTATTATCACAACATTTTTCACTATTGTGCCTCTTGTCACCTTTAGGTGACTGTCAATCTGAGTAACAAACTTAATGACATTGGTCCAACTGTAAATGGTGTAAATAATGCTAACTCCTCATGCCAGATATTTAGGCAGAAAATATGTCTTGCTTAGTAATGACTTGACATTTTGTACATGCATCTGTATTTATATACAAAAAACTAATATGAAGCAGCAATTTTGTCCACAAATGTTTCTATTTATCTCTGCAATATCTATCCCAGCAGTGAAATTCCATTTCCTGTAAACTATCCTATTTACATATTTTTCTCTTCAGAAGCTGTATATTTGGAGCTAGAATGACAAGTTTTTGTTGATGTCTAGTGTTTTGCTTCAAAAATATTAGGAAAACATTGGCACTAATTAAATTTACTAGGACATACATATGTAGACAGACAGACAGACAGACAAATAAAGCGCCAGTTACTTATGGTAAAAAGCCTGCCATTATAAGAAAATGGTGTCCTTTTGTGTTCATCTCTAGACACTGGCTCATGTCAAAGAGTTAGATTGGAAGAGAATTCAGTAATTTCTAACATTTCCCATATTAGTGATCTATTTTTGTTTCCTAGACTTTTGGAAATATGAACCAATGATTTTCGGGAAACCTTTATCAGAGAAGACATTTTGGTAAGAGAAAGCAGGAACACTTCATTGCTGGTAACAATATTTGTCTGTGAAAACTGGAAATGAAAAAATTTCCAGTTTCCAAAAGTATCAAAATCTCCCCTCTAAAAAAAAATAAATATACCTTTTTTTTCTCTGAATTGATATTTCTAATTATTTAAACCATTGTTATGAAAGTAAATTTTGTTCCACTTCTTTTGTCAGCCACTGCTTATTAACAATGGATGTTTGTCCAAATAGTTACAATATTAGCATTCCAACCATGAGGCATGTGTTCAAATTTCACCATCGTTGATTTGTCAATAAGGTGATGTCTTGATAATATCAACCTGGAGAGACATGGAATACATATAATGTATGTAAATAAATGTTATATACACTATGTGTTTTAGAAGTTCCAAAGTATTAATGGTTTTCTAAATAAATAAAATGCTAGGTAAGCAAAAATGCTACAAAGCAAGACAAATTACAAAGTATATAAATAAACAAAACAAATATTGAAAAGTTTGTTAATTTTGGAAAAAGACAGCACAAAGAAAAATGTCTCAAACAAACATATTTATAATTAATATTACATCTCTTAATAGATAAGCATTTCTCTTCTAAAAGCATGAAACATTCATATAATTATACATTAGTAAAAATTATGAATTGATGCAAGTTTTTTTTTTTTTTTTTTTTTTTAAATAAAAATCCTCGTAAATTAATAAGGTTGTAAATGTTACATTTTGGGACCATCTAATTTTGCATAATGATAAAATGGATAAAATCCTTTATTTCAATCTTGATAGAGGTCGTCTTACATGCAGAGATGTTTATATTTTGTAGTTTCTATAGAAAATGGTTAGAGAAAATTACTGCTAGACCCAATGAACTTTGAGATGAATGAGGACACATATTTTTGATAGGTTGGTATCTTTTGAACAACAAAATATCCAGCTTAGAAATCTGTTTTGTAATTTATTTTGAGGAAAAAATATGGATTATTTTCAAATAAAAGCTTGAAAATTGAAATCCTTAACTTTATCGTACTTCAGAATTCAATTTGCAAGAGTTTTAAAACATCCATGATGTAAAATTATATTGAATTGTTCTTTTTATGAATGAATGCAGTACATTGTATTATATGAACAAATATCTAAATGTTGGAAATTCTTTAACAAGACATTCTCCTGTCAATATTTTATAAGTATCCACCTTTATTGTCATTTCTGGGAATATTTATTAAAGTTGAAAAAGGAGATACATGAATTATAGAATTGAGTAAATTTATTTATTTATTATTTATTGTGCTTGTCACTGCAATGCACAATAATATTGGACAGCAGACCCCACAAAAACACTGACACAACATAGATGAAAACAAACACCCACACAACATCAAATGCAAAAAACTAATAATGTTTAAAATACATTGAAAATTATCAGTGAAAAAAAGCATTATTTTACACAAGGCCCAAGAAAAAAAAAGGTTGTCTCTCAAGAGCATTGTTCTAGAACTAATAGAACCAAAACTGTCATCCTGAGATTAACACTTCAAACAAGTAGTACCAAGAATATGTGCATTCTATCATTATGTTTTGCTGCGACAACAAGTATTAGATATGTCCTCCAAAGAGGGTAATGAGCAGCTGATTATTTCCTGGGCAACATCCATAAACCTTTGGAAGGCTTTCTTGTCCCTAAACTGTGATGCAGTATGTCAACACACTCTCAATAGAGTAGCCGTAGAAGGTCATCAGCAGCTCCCTTTGTAAATTATTTTTCTGAAAATTCTTTGTAAACAGAGTTGCTGCACTTTCTTGGCTATCATGATGGTACTCATTGCCCTGCAGTGCACAGGAACTTAATTTTATCCATTCTCTCCACAGAAATGCCACTGATAATCAAAAGGACAGGTGCTTTCTCTGAAAGTCCACCACCAGCTTCTTTGTCTTTAAGGTATTTAAAGTTAAGTTGTTCCCCTAACTTCATTCTTTTTATTTCATAGCTGTGGTTTGACTTAACTCCCCTTGAAATATGTCCACTCATAGTATTGATAACATCTTCTACAAGCATGATCATGTTGGTGGGATAGATAGAGATGCAATCACAAGTATAGATCGTGTACAGATGAGATCTTAATATGCATTCATAAGAGGTGCAGGTCTATTCTGATAGTTTGTCAACAAATTGTGAGAATATTCTTAACCTAATGACAGTTGAACAGAGATAGTCATAGTCATGTGAGCTTGGTGACCAGTCTACTCAGCATGATCGTATTAAAGGCAGTGCTGAAATCAACAAAAGGCATAATTTTCTCTATGTGGTCTAATGTTATATGTAGAGCAAAGGAATGTTCTGTTGAATTATTCACTCTGCACACAAACTGGTATTAATCAAAAGTAGACAGCAGACTTGCCTTGATATGCCATTGGAACAATCTTTCAAAGCACTTCATTGCAATCGGTATAAGTGCAACTTGTCAATAATTGCTAGGGCCATTAATAACTGTTTTATTTTTGGCAAAAGATGATGGTTGGTGACTTCAACAAAGACAGGTTTAATATTTTTGTAAAGATCCCAAAGAGTTAGCACATTCTTTCTTTCACAATTCTTCCTGTTGCTCTATCAGGCTTAACAGTTTTCTTAGGATTCACTGCTCTGAATACATACCCTCACTTCATGCTCATGAATGGTAGAACTCTCATTTATGGCTGGTGAGGTTGTTCTTTGTGCCTGTTGGTTCCACCTTAAAATGTGCAAAGAAATAATTTCCTCTGCCAGCAAGGCATCACCATCTATAATTTTTGAAGTTCCTAGATTTGCTGTTAATATGTTCAATACCCTTCTATACATGCCATAGATCGTTGTTATTGTATGTTATTTTTGTTTTCCTAATGTCTCTCTTCAGATTAACTCTCGCAACCCTCTGTAAGGCTGCATTGCTAGACCTGAAAGTAGCATTCTGGTCCTGAACGAGAGGCCAGACTTACTTTGTCATCATCAGTTTCTGGTTAGGATATATCCAGACATGTTTATTGACAGTGATAGTGTTCACACAGTACTTTATATAGCAATGAACAGCTGAGGTATATGTTTCAAAATCTGGTTCCTGAAAGATTTCTCAGTTGTTCCTTGCAATGCAATTATGCAGCCATACTGAAGCTTTTTCTGACCACACCTTACCAATCCTGATTGTAGGTTGACTTTTTCTCTTGAGTGGAGTATATGTTGATGTTACTAATATGGATTCAAGGTCTGACTGGTCTAAGTGTATCATGGTGTTAATTTAAACTCACATCTTATTTGAATAGGTCATGTCTAAAAATCCCCACTAACTTCTATATGTTCTCCAAATTTTAGCAGAATTGCTTTAAAATGGGTTTGATTAAAACCACCAGCGATAATATAGACAGCTTGGAGATGGTTCTACTTTGTATTGATGATGTTGAGTATGTCCTAAAGCTGTATTAACATTCAGGTCTGGTGGTATATAAATATATGTAATTATTATGAGAGAAAACTTTGAGGAAAGGTAAAACAGCCTAAATTTAATGGTTAGGTACTCCTAGTCAGTTGAATAATGATTGTCCAGTATACCGCTATCAGCACACCAGCTGTTATATGCATAAATAAATAAGCTTCTTCTCTTGTCAGAGATTCTCTATTCAAGTAAAATTCAAAACAAAGATCTCAAATGTTAATCACAAGCAGGCCCTCTCTATTTGGAAGACCAGTGTTAAAATATCTTCTTAAAATCCTAATTTTTCTTTCATCTGACCATCATAACTATCTGTGGAGATAGATTACAATAAGTATGCTTCACTATTTTTTTCATTGTAACAATGTTTTATATAAAGGCACAGAAATAGGGGGCCAAAGTAAGTTTTACTTGTACTTCATGGCAGATTCTACTGAGGGGCAGTCTACTCCAATCAGTAGGTTTTGGGGGGGCAGCATTTAGGGAAATTGGGATAATGAAATTGCAAAATTAATTTTGTCATTTTTTTCCTCTCACTTCACTTGTGTCATTTTTACTTTATACTTACTGAACTGTTATGTAATATTAGTCTTCCTATATGGCAATGAGTGTTGGGCAATCTTCTCACAGATGAAGAGGAAATCTGAAGCAACAGAAATGTGGTTCTACAGAAGGATGCTGAGAATACCATGACCCAAACATGCAACCAACAAGAAAGTTTTAGAGACAATTGAAACAAAAAGAACGCTTATAATTAACATCAGGAAGAGAGAGTTAAAATTTCTAGGGTACATAATTAGGAAAGTAATCTTGGAAAATTTGATACTCATAGGACAGATTGAAGGCAAGAGTAACAGGTAAAGTGAGCTTGAGTAAATGTATAGCAAATGTATAGGAGACATAACAAAAAGACAAAATTTATTAAGAGCTACAAAGGACAGGAAATTGTGGAGAAACATGATTGTCAAGGTCCTAAAGGGTGTCACAGCACATAGAAGAAAAGAATAATGCACTGGATATTTAGTTTTAGTGTTACACTATAAGTCATTTGTTACTGTTAGGAGATTTTTTCATTGTGCATATATTGTCAATGTATTAACATTTTACCTTAAGAATTATTATTTGCTAAAAAAGCTTTTTTAAAATTATTTTTAAGTATGTTTTTTTTAATTTTATATTGATATTTCCTTCTTTATCTGCAATCAAGAGAAAATAAATGGCTGTAATTGTAATCTTTCTTTAAATTTTGTAGATATTCTCCATTTTTAGAATAAGTAGTACAAACACTTGATACACCACCATTTGTATTACATATTAGACTAAATCCATTTGATGTATGTGTTACTGAGCATTAGGATCTTTGTGAAAAGAATGATTAGGCTTATTCTGGAAAAGAAAATGTATATGAATTCCTCAGTGAGTTCACAATACAACAACTTTTCTATACATTAGAATTCTTCTTTTTAAGAGACATGTTTAAAAGACATGAAGGATAATCTTGGATTAATTCCTCTCTTTTACTAGGCTTGGAACTGGTTGTTTTTGTTGATGATATGAATCCAAGTATTTTTTTCTGAAGTATTTCAAGAAAAAAGAGATTGTCAAGAGCTAGGTGTCAACTTGATAGAGATCATTTTTGCTTATTTACCAGTTTCAAATCATAGCAAACATTTTCCATTTTGTTTCGTCTTGAATATGATTCCCAAATAAATAAATACATTCCTAAATTTCCTATGTAATAAAAAAGAGTTAATAAGAGTTTTGTTCTTATATGAAGAAGGTTTCTAGTAGTGTTTCATGATTTTATGAGTATATAAATAATGTATACGATTTATAAAGAACTGGATAGACAGGCCCCAAAACATTTGTAAATCTTTATTCAAAAATGAGCTGTAAATTCTGGGATTCCCTCTCCACTGCTAAGAAGCAAATAAAACCTAATTTCAGAAGATGAAAAAAATAATCAGGTATTTTACTTGTGAATATTTTATTTAACATTTATTTAGATTTAAATTAAACCTGTTGTAATGATATTGGCAATATTTATACTACATTAATTATTGCTCTCTTAATATTTAAAATAAGATGGGTGATGATGTTTTGATAGTAAAAGATTGTTAATGCTTGCATAAACACATCTACATGAATAGGATCAAAGTTTAAGTGTATTTTAGAAGAATGCTATAATATTATTAATCTAAATAGACACAAATTTATTACAATTCATTCTTTTTATAGTTTACTTGTTTTTTTTGTGGGGGAAAGTTGCTTACAGAATTTAGATTTTTTAAATTCTTGTCACTCCAGTTAATGAGTAACATTCACCTTGGTTAAATAGATATCAGATGAGATCCACTCTTTCCAATGTGATTGAAAAAGAATTCATTTCGTCTTGACTGTCAAATTTCATTATTGGATTCCTGTCAATGTTTGGCATGAGAAAAACAAAATGGGACATTTATGCAAAAAATGTATATTTATATGTATATATAAAAAAAAGGTCAGCTCTTGCTATCAATCACCCAATTCTGGTTATAAAGTCTGATGAGACTGAAGATTTTGCCCTTCCTCCACCCCAAAAAAGGAAAACAGAATTCCTTATAAAATTTATTTCTTCTGAAGAGGCCATGCATAGCTCACAAAAAATGATCATGGGAAGAAATTTAAGGGAACAGCCAAGACACTTCCTACCTCTGATTCTTCATAAAAATGCTTTAAAATCAGAAAAAAATAACAACCAGAAGAATATTTTCTCAAAAGATGATGGTACAAGTTTTTGTTTTAGATTTTTTGCATTTTAACAAAATGAAAATGTATGTATGCATGTATGTATGTATGTATGTATGTATGTATGTATGTATGTATGTATCTATGTATCTATGTATGTGCATATATATATATATATATATAATGAATGGGTTCTAATTTTCTGAGTCCAGCCATTTGCTATGGTGACCAGCTAATCCTTTTTGCAGATACCTGCTCAGGTATATATTTTTTTGTTCAAAACCCCAGATGGTACATGTGGTTTATACTGCAACTATGCTGAGTGAACCTCAGTTTCTGGGAAAGTGCACATAATCTGTTATTATAGGTAGGTTGAATAATGCCAGTATACTAAAACTGTTGGTCATGATGACTTGTGACTTTGTGCTAGTACAACTATTGATGGCTTCTAAACAATTCCGTTTACCTAATTTTTGCTACAAGGCTTGATTCAACCCATGCTTCATTTTTTCAGACATTTTCCAAAGGTGCTACATGCTGAGATTGTCTCTCCCATAATAACATAATGAACTGACATACCTGATAAATCAACATGGTCAAATATGAACTCAGGTCATATGGTTAAAAACTGAAAGATTACTTGACCATACACTTATATATATATATATATATATATATATATATATATATATATATATATATATAACAGCAGAATAAATCTACAAAAATATTTCTACAAATGTAGAAAATTGACTACTTAAATATTACTACTAATACCATTATTATTATCATAATCAGGCTTATTATTTCAACCGGTTATACTTTACAGTATAATTATTTCAACTTTACCGTATAATTAAGGAAACATGTACATATCAAGTATCTGTACCAATATAGAGAAAAGCAAATGGATAATATTGATAAATATCTTAATATGTTAATTATAGATAATTTGTATTATTAACAAGAATAGGCAAAAGATTTGTACAATATTATGAAAGCAAAATACAAATATGAAATAATAAAAAACATTGAGAAAATTATGGCATTTATAACAATTTCATTATTGTTTCTTTCAGTGTTTTTTTTTGTTTTGTTTTTTTGCTGTGACGTTTATAACCCAAATTTCTAATAGGAATAAGGGAGTGCAGTGCACAGATCCCCAGCAGTAACATTCCCCCTGCCCCCATTGCAGCATGTTCCAAAAACATCTCTAGAAGTAAATCAGAGCAAGGTCGTCAGCAAATTTTCTTTATGTAAAATTCCTTCTCCAGAATCATTGTCTTTTAAAGATTTTGTGCTGGATTTTTTTTTACTGACAAAAAGAGGGGAAAAAAAGAAAATATCTTAAAAAAAGACTCTCAAAATGCACATCAAATATTGATCAATTTGCTTTTTCTTTTTCTTTTTTAATTTTCTTCCTCTTGCTATCATAAAATTGCTATTGACTTTGAAAAGATTCTGCATTCTCCAAGAAGAAACCTTGTCAAATGGAGTGGAAAAAGAAAAGAAAGGTTAAATTCTGTTTTGGTCTCAACTAAAAACAACAAGAACAGCAGCAGATTTTCTTAAGAGAACTCCTGGAACTTAATAGATACTATATTGCATTTTATGTATAGCACAAATAAAGAGGAACTACACTCACTTTCTCCTGCTATTGCTAGAAGAGATAGAATAGCATTTTAGAATATTATTTTTTCAAATCAGAAGTACTTTGGTGACTCATATACATATAGATTACACTTCAAACATTTTCCTTATACTTCTTTCTTGTTTACATACTCCTCTTTTTAAATTCAAAAACCAAATAATTTTAAATGATTTTCTATTCATTCCTTGTCAGATCATTTAATTCTGATATGATCAGTGTTTATGCACAATGCTGTTTAATTTGAGTAAATAAAAGGGATCCAAAATTTCTATTCTTATATCTTTTTCTATCTTTCCTTCTCTTAACCCCTACTGAATCAATTTTCTTTGATATTATATTTTCCATCTTTTTCAGAGATTTTGCATTCTTTTTTTTCTTCTGATTTTTCACTTTATAACAATCTTTACAAGCACTTTCCTATCATCTTTCTCTTACATGTTTCTCTGTTTAAACAAATCTCAAAAAATATATTTCATTCTAGACTTTATTAATGTGTATTTCTTTTCTTCTTTTTCATGGTAAATTTCATTCCATTTTGAAAAAAATAACAATAAAAAGGTAAGTCATTTTTTTCCTCCCTTAAGATTTCTCTTTCAGGCCCACCCATGGTGATGCTAACTTTGTTCCTTGTATAATTCATGATAATTCATTATCATCAAAAGTAAAAGTACATCATTTTCAATCAAACAGTTATCCATATTTTGTCTTCCAAGAAAAAGTCCAAATTTGTCACTATCATTCATTTTGATTCTCATGCTTGCAAAACATGGACAACTTTCCTGATCAGTGCCAATCCTCAGACAGACTCCAATCCTAAATTGTCATTGTTTCTTTTTAAAGACAAGATACTTTTATATCCTTTAGTAACTAAACTTTTATCTGCTTGCATGACAGATATAAGAAAATCTTTTGAATAGCATGTCAGTTGGCACAATGAGGTGTGCCTTGAATACTGATGAATTATTCACACCAATGAGTAGAAACTTTATAATACTCTGAAGTTTCTTTTTTGAAATGTCAAAACATTAGAGACAGCAGTAAAAGTGATAGCTTCACATGGAAATGAACTCAACCAGATTATATATGATTTATGTCTAATGTAATAAGTAAAGAAAGGATTTAACCCAATATCCACTGAAATTATTTGAAGAGAATATTTTGAAATTATTTTTAATAATTAATATATAGAAACCTTCCAAAATAAATGTATACACAATTTAAGTTGGTATGAATGGTTAGCCTATGTAAAATGTTACTCTTTTTATTTATGGGACATTGGTAGAATAGTAGAATATAAATGGTTAGCCTATGTAAAATGTTACTCTTTTCATTTATGGGACATTGGTAGAATAGTAGAATATAAATGGTTAGCCTATGTAAAATGTTACTCTTTTCATTTATGGGACATTGGTAGAATAGTAAAATATAAATGGTTAGCCTATGTAAAATGTTACTCTTTTTATTTATGGGACATTGGTAGAATAGTAGAATATAAATGGTTAGCCTATGTAAAATGTTACTCTTTTTATTTATGGGACATTGGTAGAATAGTAAAATATAAATGGTTAGCCTATGTAAAATGTTACTCTTTTTATTTATGGGACATTGGTAGAATAGTAGAATATAAATGGTTAGCCTATGTAAAATGTTACTCTTTTTATTTATGGGACATTGGTAGAATAGTAAAATATAAATGGTTAGCCTATGTAAAATGTTACTCTTTTTATTTATGGGACATTGGTAGAATAGTAGAATATAAATGGTTAGCCTATGTAAAATGTTACTCTTTTTATTTATGGGACATTGGTAGAATAGTAGAATATAAATGGTTAGCCTATGTAAAATGTTACTCTTTTCATTTATGGGACATTGGTAGAATAGTAGAATATAAATGGTTAGCCTATGTAAAATGTTACTCTTTTTATTTATGGGACATTGGTAGAATAGTAAAATATAAATGGTTAGCCTATGTAAAATGTTACTCTTTTTATTTATGGGACATTGGTAGAATAGTAGAATATACTGGTAGCATGCTTTAATCCTACAAGCAAAATTTAAATAACAAAACAAAGGGACACTTTTCTTTTGATACTAAAAGAAAAAAATTGAAAAGTTTATAAATAATTCAGCAAGAAAAACCCTCTACTGTGTATGAAATGAAACAAAGTGTGATTATTTTGAGGAAGTTTGTTGTAATTGCAGTTTCACTAAAGCATTCGCTTCACATTCTGCACAATGATGCTCTGTTTGTATGGAATCAACCAAACAATTTCTATTTGTTGAATTTTATTGTTTTACTGATTTGAAATTCTGCAATGCTGTGTATTTTTTAAGGACTGGAATGCCAAGATGACATTTGAAAGGTAGCAGAGAATTATTTCCTTTCATGTGCTAAGAAGTGGCATTACATCAACTAAGATTTTCTGGTAGAATCTCCAACTGTTTACCACACTGATGTCAACTGGTCAAAGAATTGTCCAGCAAATTAACTGCCCATTCCAATGTATTTATTATATTCTGAGATGTATTTAGGCATTTGAATTGTCACATGTTCATTTTTTTACCCTTGTCGAAGAAACATTTAACTCTAACTGCAGGAAGCCCAAAACTGTAATTTGCTGCCTACTAAAACAGATTTGTTATTGTTCTACTTTGTTATAAGAATTTCATTAGATGTGTTAAACCTGTAATCAATAAATCCACTCTCTTTCTTCTGGATCTTTGATTAGATCATGGGACATTTTTTGAGCAATTTTCATAAATTGTTCCTGTAGCCTTTATTTTCCTGTCTTCTGTTTCATTAGTTGTAAATAAATTGTCAAAAAACACTTCCCAGTTTTCAGTTTCTTTGTATGACATCACTTCAGTAAATTTATGATTCCCATGCCCAACAAATCTTTACCTTCATCACTCTTTTCCAAAAGTAAAGGTCAAAGTTGAATTGGTAGTAAACAAATCAGCACAAATACCAAAATGAAAAAAAATGATTTAATTCAAAGGAACATTTTTCCTAGATGCATTCCATAATATTTGACCATCATCTTATTTAATGATAAATGTGATTCAGAACTTTTAAATTGCATGTAATTGTTTTTCAGTTTTTCTAAATATGATCTTCTGCTATTTTATCTGTTCTATTGAAATTAGAGTAAACTTCTACAGATACTGAAAAATTCACAGTTCAACTCACTTCGTAAAATCTGACTATATGACTAAAAAGCAGAATTTTTTGGAAAACTGCTTAGTCAGGCTGATAAATGATCAGCAACATCTTTAAACACTTATTTATTTCTCAGAACCTAAATCCTTTTAAACAGTTGATATTCTACTATGTGGAACTTTAATATATCCAGTAAATATCACACAATGCCAGTGAGCAGTCACAGTTCATTTCTATTAGGTTGGTGCAAAAATAATGACGTTTTTTTGACGTATTTTTTAACGTCAGAAAACGTCATTATTTTTGCACCAACCTAAGTATAAATATCTGATTTATTTATTTTTTTTTATTTAGAATAAATGATCTTTTCAGTAATGGCTTCATGAGGGATTTCATAAGGCAACAGATACTCAAAGATATCTTCAATGCTTCCCTCTTAGAAGTGCATTCAATTTTTTGGTTTTTGGAAATACTTCATGACATATATTCCTTTCTTGGTTCAATAATTCTAATAAATTTCCTTTGTTTTCTGGAAGACATTAACAATGATGACACAACAGGTTCAGCAATGACCATAGACATTGTAATTTCTTCTCTTTTTTATCATGTATTCCATAAGATCTGGCTACTCCATTGTTGGATTTATTCGCAATTTGATTTTCATTCAAATCATTTTCATTGGTCTTTTGATTGAGGAGGAATTATGATGACTTCTATGTTGTCCTCCATAATGCTTGTCATCACTTCTTCAAGAGTTCTCCTAACCCCTTCCATTGTCAGTATGTTCTTTAATTGCGAAAATTTTCAATTGAATCTGAATATTCTGACCATTAAATAGAAAATAAAGGATGGCTAAAATCACCAACAAAGTTTTCCTGTCAACAGAAGTGATATATCTGCTGAATAAGAAACTGAACGAAGCAATAGATGAAACATCTGTTACTCTCAAGCTAGCATCATTTACTTGAAGTCTTAAGTTCAATCCCCAGGTCAACCAGTGTAGGAAGCAAAGTGCCAAAATAAGACATATAAATAAATATCTTTTTACCAGTATTGCTGAAAAATGTTCCAAGTAAACTAATATGGATATATTTATGTCATAAGATCAAAATTTATTTAGAAATGAAACAATTCCTATGATACAGATAACAGAAAAGTTAATTTAGAATTTTGGACATTTGTTAATATTGAATGACTAACAGATAAACACAAGAGTACCTTAGGGTTATTCTAATAGTATACCTAACACTTTGTGATAAAAGTATGCATAATATTTGGTTTAATATCAGTGAGCTATTTTCCTGCTCTGGGATTGTAACACCTAATCTAAACATATGCAGTAACCATTTACAAGTTTGTTTTTTTTTGTAATATCAGTTTGACAAACAGAAATGTTCACATTTAAAAAAAGATCCCAAGCTCTTTTCACAGTTCTAGAGCTGATTTTGTACTTAATGTTTCTTAATAAGTGATTTGAAATTGTGCAACATTTTATACTTGCATCTTTGTAATTTGTGACTGGGAAATGGATGGACACAATAAAAAATATTTAATGAAGTTAGAGAAAGCCTAAAATCTTTTAACCAATGTATATCTTAAACATGATAGTAAGATAAAAAAATAATCAGGAAAATGCTAACAATAAGTAAATATTTTCCTCTTTCTGTTGTAGCTCATGAAACTGGTGTTTGTTTTGACATGTACAATTTATGCAATTTTATTGCAGTCTATACACACCCTTTAATGCATTGCTATCTTTTACTGTAATGCCATATTGCACACCATGAATGGGTAATGCAAGACTGGTTCCAGGAATACTTATCTCACTCACAGTTACTCCATTGTCTCCTGCTTTCACTAGATGTAAGCCCTATTGAGCATCTATGGGACATGTTGCAGATTTCAGTAAAATCTCTGCTGCCATACACAACAAATACAACTCAGTTATGGACACCTGAGGAACATGGCTGGAGAGATATACCCCATGAAATGAATCCAGCACCTCTTGGAGCCACTCATATTCACCTAAAGGCAGGAGGTACATGTTATTCACTAGCTATCTTTTAATTTTTCATATTTACATTCATGAAGATTATTGAGTAAAATTAGAAAATATTGTGTTGGCACAAAAGTTCATATTGTTTTTCAATAGATAGCATTTGAACATGATTTTGTTTCACACATGATTAAACTTTATGATATTTACAGGGTGCAACAGATAAATTATCATCAAAATCATGCAAAAATAAGAGTACATTGATATCTCATTTTAACACATCTATTTATCAAAATTACACAAAAATATCTTGAAATACTAAAGAGTAAATTTATTCAATAAAATCTCCATCAACCACAGTCACAAGACAACTACGGAATCTCCTGCAAGTCTTTTGGATTGTCTCCTTAAGTTGGGGAATGCTGCCATAATCCTTGCCTTCAGTTCATCTTTGGTGTTATAAGGAGTTTTGTTGGTCTGTCACTCAACTTCACTCCAATCAAGGGGGTTGCAGTCGAGAGAGTTAGGGGGTGCCAGATGTAAGAGTTTATGTGGTTACAGAAATTGTCTGATAGCCATGACTGGGTTCTCCTGCTTGTGTGGCATGGTGCCAAGATATGGTCCAGATATAGGGTCTTTCAGCAGCCACTGTTTTGAACTAGAGCAGCACTGTCTCCTCAAGGCACTTAATGTAGGCCTCCATGTTGAGTCTAACGCCCTGTGGGAAGATGAATATAAGTATGACATCCCCATTACAAGTGATCACAACAAACACCTTCATAATCATTAAACTCATCTAACTCTTTCTGAATCATCCATACTGGATGCATTTTCTCAAAGGTGACATTTCAATGTGTCATTGTATGATTTATGTATGAATTGTGAATTTGAAATGTTTTTATGCTTAAAGTAAAAATGGAGGAAAATGAAATACATTTTTATCAGTTGATGCTCTTTTATTTCTAGAAAGGAAAGAAATTGCTGTCCAAACAACAAAAAAAGATACATGTCATTTATGTAAATGATGCCACAGCTGAGCGTATGATTTTTAAATGGCTTCCTAGGTTCAGAAAAGGAAATTTTAATCTAAAGACAAATAATTTCCTCACAAGTGAGCAATCATTGATAATGACCAAATCAAAACACTGATTAAAAATAATCCAGGTCACATGAGTTTGGGCATCACAGTGATACTCCATGTATATCACTTTTTAAGGATATAAAATGGGTAATTATGTACACTATTTACATTGTTTGGACTGTTGTCCTCATCTTTGTTACCATATTCATAACATTTCAGTCATTGTACACTCCAGCCTTATTCAGTGGATTGGAATTTCAAACTGAACCTTTTATTTTGACAAGTGGGGATAGATTCTTCTAATGCCTCTTCCAGATGTCTCAGTATCAGTTATCTACCTTTAACTCAACTATCTAAGTTTTGTTCACTTCAGCTGTAGTCAGGTATTGAACTCACAACTCTTTGAGTCAAGTCACTGGATTCAATCAACACTTTTCATTGATTGCAGATTTCAATTAGTCAAATTGGGAACAATATTTGTTTTTATTAAACACCTGATTTTGCAGAAGGAACTTATAATGCACAATGTCCTTTCAATCCCACCATATACACAGCATCACCTTTGTCAGATGCACACCTCTTTTGGAATGTTTAATGGTGACTTGTTTCATTTTCTTCATTGTTGTAAACAATCCATTTTTCATAGCCTCTTTTCATTTTCTGTTTGAGCAGAGAATCACTGACTTGGGTGCAGGCAATTAAATCTCTTTTGCTAAATCATATGACACCTATACATTTAGCAATTCCCATACCCATGTGAGTCATTCTGTGTCAAATCAACAAGAGTCTGACCATCACCAACACGGATTTTTTCAAATTTGGTACACTTATAGAGCTTCATGATAGAAACTGAATGGTAACTGTTTTACATCTCTAGGTTAAAGAGTTCCTGAGATATGACCCTTTGACCATTACCAAAAAGGTGAATTTTGGAAAATAGTCACAAAGTTTAAATATCAATATCTCAGTTGTCTTTTCATCCCCAAAGTTAAATTATATACCATGTTAAAGTAGTTGGATAGATCTAAAAGATTACCTATTTATTTTTTTGTTTAAAGGTAAAATAAGATAATTTGAGATTGACCTAAACATTTGACCTTTAATTTCTCCAAAAACGTATTTTTAATTATTTCTTAAATTTGGCAACAAATGTGTCTGCTTTATGGCAAGATATGTACAACATTTTGTTGTGGACTTGACTGTGGCCTGAGTTGCAAGGATTTTACTGAGTTGGGTGAAATTCAAAATGGTGGATTTTGGTATTTGCCACCATGATATAATTTTCATACCTCCCAATATGGTTAAGTTGTATATCTTTAAAAAGCTCTTTGAATGCTAATTAATATTCACATAAGAACTATGATCATAGAATAAACAGAATTTGTGTTATTTGAGGTTAAATGTTGATCATAGTTCCATTGCAATAAATGGTACATATTTGGAGATATGGGGAAGATAAGACATTTGTTGTAATATTTTCAGTGGGTTTATTTAATCAATAATATAAAATAATGAGCAGAGTTCAAAAGATGAACATTCCCTTTGATTTTCTATGTGAAATTATTTAAAGTCAAAAATTAATGAGGCATGAGATAACAATGTAAAGTTTAGTAAGTTTTTGTGGGAGGTGTTGGTGAAGTAACTGCTCTTATGACAAGTATGGGTGAGTGATGAATGTAAGATTATTGCTTGAATGCATGTATAAGTAATAGCCACATTAGAAAAACTGAACTTAATAAAATGAATTTGACAAGAGTTGGTAGTTTAATAGCCATATCTTGTCTTGGCAGGCAGAATTAACAGCTGTCAAATAAATGTATGCAAAAAAATCTTACAGTATGTGTTTGTGTGATTTCATTTTAGAGGTCTAGAACATGAAAAAATATAAAACTCTGACATCAGTAAGGTGATTAAAATCATTTAAATGTCTCCTTGATGAATAAACAAATGAAACTTTTGGGCATGAATAGGAGAGAATCAGTTGAAATACATTCTGTCTCATATAAAGACAAATCAACCACTGATGACTGACAGTGATAAAGATGAGAATGAGCCAGTTAAAACTAAAGTATTTACTTTAATTTTTCATATGAAGATAATCAATTTACAGATGGTTTCAGAATAATTTTGGGTTGTCTCCCTGTAAAGGCTTATTTTTTCTATCTTCTGGTTATCAAGTCATATTTATTTTTTGATTTGTTAGAAAAGGTGAATACCTGGACTTCTGGTCTTATATAGGCTGTGAATAACATTTCTTGAACAGAGTTTGAGCTCAAACTAAAAATGCTATAAAACTGTTTGCTACATATGTGTATGTGGGAACATGTGAGTAGGCCAATATCACAAACTAAACATGTTAAAACAGAAAAAGAACACTCCAACACTATTGAAAATATGGTGGCAGATATTTATGTTATACCCTTTCTAAAATAGACAGAATGAGATTATGAAATACATAAATTATTTGAATAAAAGAAATTAGAAATGTTTAGATATGAGGAAAACAGCAGGTGTCACTTGTAAGATAAGAAAAAATATTAAATAGATAGTATGGAATTAAAAAATACTTATTTTTTCTATGTTTTTAGACTGAGTCAATAATTTTTTAAATATAATAATTATCTTACCTTAAAGTAGATGCTCAAAAACAGCAAAGCTGGATTAACCAGAATGTATTAGTTTTTAAATTTGTATTTTTAAATGCAGATGGCAAACTCTTAAGTGAAAGTAACGAGTAAAATTAAAAATAAATAATAATTTTAATGATTTTATTTCCAGACGAATACGGTAGCAAAGAAAAATGGTTCACTAATAAATGAATCTATTTAGACAAATGTCACGAACTGATAGTGTTACCTGGTACAGTAATTAAAGAATTTCAGTGGTAGCATTTAAGAAATAGCTAATTTACCCTTCTTTCAACTACTTATTTAATAAGATGTGTTTTACAAATTACATTATTAGCAAGAGGCATTGCAGTGAATCAAAAGTCTACAAATAAAAAGTATTTATACTGAACACTTAGATTTTTATCATCAACAGGTAGGATTTCATTGAAAAGTTAGTAACCATAAAAATATGTCAGTATAGATGGGTTTAAACTTGACATTTGGTTTTCTACATCTTCCTACCCTTTGAAGCTTTAAGCAACATTTTACTCTTTAGCAGCATCCGTGTCTTTGTTTCCCTCTATCTCTCTTACCTGCAATATCAAATGAGTGTAAAAGTTTTCCATCATTTTTATTTAAAAAGAAACTGTTTTCTATGTACCTTTTCAAAATAGAGTGTATTCTGAAATACAAATACCTTCACTATCTTCTGTTTTTCTTCTATATAATTCCATATGCAAAATCCTTGAATTATGTTAGATACTGTTAAATTCCAGGAGGATATTGATGATGTTGGGATCTTCTAATTCTCTGGATATAGGATGAGCAGCATCTCCAATGCAGGGGATATATATATCTGTATATCTTTTGACCAAAGGAATAAAACAGCAAATCTACTTTAAGAATTGAGTTAGAAATCTCATTGAAAAACTTCTCGCAGATAGAAGATTCCAATTTTTCTTTCAACTTGAGATTCTTGTTCTCTTATTTCCAAAAATGAAGGCAAATAAAACTGAAAAATCTTCTTATACTAGATTAATGAAGTTAACTTCAGAAATTGTTGGAACATCTATTGAGACAAATGGACAAGATAGATGCTATAAATGTAATATAGCAAAGTTTAAAATGTCATATTACTTATAATTTTTAGCCTCTAGTCCCTTTAAATACTTTATAATATTGCATTGTGATTGGTATTTACAGTGGCATAATAATGTTGCCTTGTAGCATTGTGTAAAACAAACTCTTGTGAATTCTTCACCATTGTTGATAAAGAAACAAAATAACCAAACTTATACAGTTATAAACAATAATAATAATAAAAGTAGATTGAGATTAGCTCAGGTTTGTTACTCCAAGTTTCTCTGTAGAATTCAATCTTGAATATTTACTTGGTAGTTACATAAATAAAAATATAAAATTCTTTCCATTTTACCTAGAAATATATCAACTAACGTTAAAATCACATTTTAAAATTATCAAAACATTATTACAACATATTGTACAATTATATTAGATAAATAACATGCATATATATATATATATATATATATATATATATATATAAAAGTTTGCCACTTAGCTGATTGATGTTACCTTCAGTATCCCAACTCTAGACATCTGCAGGCAGACCTGTCTGCTCACTATTCAGCAGGTATCAGCAAATATATTATATGATAAAATATAGTTTTACAGTATACTACATGTCTATACTCAGCTGATGTAAAAAAAAAACTGGATAGTACAACTTGCAAATAAAAATATATTAAAAATAATTTGGAAAAAAAAAGCAAAGACTAAAAACATTGAGCAGGCTGAAAAAAAATCACCTAGTGTCGTAATTTCTAGTCCAAAAAAAAACAAAAAACAATCAAGTAAAATATATAGAAGATCCATTTAGGTGAAACCTAGGTAGGTAGTTTCTGGCTCACTAGGATTTTATATATATATAATGTGTGTTATTAATATCTACTGCTTTCCTCTGTCTGTCTTACCTTTAAATGTCCTGTATGTATCAAATTCTCCAAACCTCTTTCATCATTATACCTGAAGCATTATTTTGCACTATGGCACTTGGGAAAGGCATGAACCCACTGTTCCTTGTATTCTGTAACATTGACAACTATCTTGACAAATCTGTTCATCCATGACAGTTGAAGACTGCTGTAGTGATTACTTAGGTAAGCCACTTTCTTATACTTTTCATACATGATCACACTGTAACAGTATAAAACTGTGGCTCTGAGTAACCCTTGAGTGGGGCCAACAATAACAACTGAGTTATTTTATTTACTTGTTTGCATATTATTTGTGCTATTCAATCACCAAATTCCTTGTGATATTTTTCTAGTTTAAAGCCTTGTTTTCTTTCATCAACGATTATCTGTTAAAATTTTTTGTTTCTTAATTATATTGAAAACTGATCTAATTAGTTCAGAATTTTTTCCAATAAAGACTTAAATTTTCATAATTTAAAGCCATCTAAAATTTTTGTGACAAAGTGTTGCACTTTGTGTATATTATTTGATCAAAACAAATTAAAAAAAATGATGAAAAGGAATTCTCAGTTTGAAATATTACAATAATGAATGTTATAAAACTAAAAAAAATTAACAAATGTAATATACTGAATTAATCACCAGAATCTACCTGACTTTCATGAGCAATAATTTATTAGTGTAAACAGAACTGATATGCAGTTTTATGCCTATATATAAAATTAACTGAAAATAAAAGAATTTTAATCATAATTTTTCATGTATCTTTTTTTTATGCAAACCCCAAGAGACACTCAAGGTAGACTGTTACTGTGTAGTATTGTATAAGCCATAAGAAAAGGCAAGAAGTGAAGTTCATGGGAATATGCAGGAAAAATAACAGTTAACTCTAGACTCAAATAGGTCAAGATTGTAGTGATTGGGAAAACATCTTGCTGGGAGTCTATTCCACAAAGTGGTACTTCTTGGGAAGATGATGTCCAAATGAATCTTAGCTTGACCAAGAATAGATTAAAAAAAAAAGCTGATCAACTTTTGGGAAGTGAGATACACTGAGAAATTTTCAGCACTCACTTAGACTGACTATTTTTCTTTAGTTACTTTCATGACACAAACATACTGGTATTTTCTTATCATTTGAAATTTCAAACAAAATAAAATGTCCATATTTTTATAGAACAACAATGTAGGAATGTCTCTTGAGAATTCTATTGGCATTTGTTTCAAGTTTTCTATTTTTACAATTGTAACAAGTAGACACAGATCATATGAAGTCATGGATTGGGTTTTATTTCAATAAAAAGAAATAGTTATTTTGCACTTATCAAAACATTAGTTATAAAAAGAAAAATGTGAAAATGGCAAACTGGATAAAGGCGAGTGAATTACAAGATAAAGATTATTGGGTTTTATGAGACAAAAAGTAAATTATCAGTTTGTACTGGCATCAAATTATATTCCACGTACTTTTATATCATTTCATTTTATCAACAATTTTTATTGATTTTTGGTGAACAGAAAATTGCTTTTACTATCAAAAGACTATGGGTAACAAGTCAAAATACAGGGTACACTTTTGGCAAATTATTTTTTTTCTTTCTTTTGTTGATTGTATTGGTTATTGAAGTATTTGGTTTTGGTAAACGGTATAAAGAGACAATGTTACTATTTAAATTTTTGCTTAACAATTAAACTCAAATGTTTAAGTATTCATGATACTCTATGAATATTTTTATGTTCTCAAATGCAGATGCAACTATAATTTTAGCGGGTACATGAAGCGTGAAGAAGTGCATATTAAGATTCCTTCTCTTTTCAGTTTCTGCAATTAAAGAAATAAACAGTATTTATTCATTGCCTGTGTTTCATAAATTGCTATATATATATATATATATATATATATTTATTATTTTGGTGTAAAAATAATGTCGTTTTCTCACATATGTTAATATGTGAGAAAACGACATTATTTTTGCACCAAACTAATATATAAATTTTTAGCATGCATACAAATTCAGTTTCATTGTTACTGCATATGGACAAATGTAAACATCTATAAATAAAATAACTTCACATTATTGTTGAATGAAGCTGTGAATATCTAATTATGAGAATATTTTGATATTAGCACATACTGTATAGGTGGTATAACACTTATGAGTACATACAATATATATATATATATATATATATATATATATATATATATATATATGATTTTTCATCTTATGAGAGTGCTTTGTTCAGCAGACAAGTGTTAAATGCTGATAAAGAATAAGAGAAGAAAAGATGGGTAAAAAAAATAAAGACTGACCATGGCAAAATTTTTTGTTTTGCTTTTGCTTATATGTTTAAATATTTGAAATGTAAAATTATTTAGGATGAGAAAATAGAAAGAATTAGAAATTATTCTTCAATAATGTATTATCAGATAAATTAGTGACTTTATATATCTATATATATATATATAGTCTTTCCCAGAAACTGTAACTAAGGTCTGCTCAGCATAGTTGCAGTATAAACCACAGGTGGGTTCTGTGGATGTTGAATAAACACAAATGCACCTGAGCAAGCGTCTGCAATAAGGATTGGTTAGCAACCCTAGTAGACAGGTATCCTCAAATATGAGTGACCAGATATACATACATACATACATACATACATATATATATATATATATATATATATATATATATATATATATATATATGTATATTAGATAGATAGAGAGAGAGACAGTTTGGATATAAGAATGAACACTATTTGGTAATTTCATGCTTCAAAACTAACTTTAGACCAAGCTTTGGTCTTTAGATCACACTGAAGCATGAAAATGACTGTCACCATAATGTTGATTCCTATGTCTACACTCTCTTTATCTGTCTATCCATAATATATATATATATATATATATATATATATATATATATATATATATATATATATATATATATATGTGTGTGTGTGTGTGTGTGTGTATATATTCAGCTCTATTTAAACAATAAGAATTTTCAGCTTCCTTGTGGCATAAGCTAAAAGTTCCTCTCTACCAGCTGACAATAATTAATAAACTAAGTATAATAATTGTAGGTAAAAATATTATATCACTGCTAGACAGTTTTAAATACCAATTTTGGTGGCAAAAAGAAAGGAAATATGGCCCTAAGCACAAGTCCATTATTTTCTTTTAATTTTTCTTTGATTCTTGGCTTATCATCTGTTATTGATCATTTTTTGCTTAAAACAGACATGTTAAAAAAAATAATGATATTCTTCTTGGTTTACTGAATTGTTTTGAATTTTCCATGCATGTCAAATTGACAGATGTTTAAAAAGAAATTGTTCTAATCTTTCTGTGAACAGCCAAGTTAAAATTGTTCAGTCCAAAAATATATTAATTTAAAAGAAAGAAAAAACATTTTGAAAAACTTAGGCCAGTTGTAGCTACATAAAGATCATGTCTGCAAGGAATATACACAGACTTTCTCTTTCAAATATATTCTCATATATGTGCACAAGTTTGTATTATTCAAATTTTAAAACTGAGATTTTAAGTAATGCTTTTCAAGTGGAAATTCTATACAGTTTCAGTGTTGCATTCATTCATCAACAATATTTTGATTTGTTTGGTGATTTCTTTTTCTGCTGCATTAAATTCTTGCCCAGGATTATTGTATTTGTTTTTCTTGATAGTATATTTTATGGGAAATTGCTTTTTTTAAAAAAAAACATCCTAAAATAATAATAGTTGGTTATGAATTATTTTAAAAATGTAACATATTTTCCATCAAATGTTCATGAAAATGATTTTCAACACATAAATCTTATTTGAGATAAAATATTTTTCATCATATTAAGACAGTTTCAGTTATATATAAAGTAGATGTTGGTATATGTGGGTTTATATATGTATGTATATATATATATTTATTGCTATAAACATATTTTAATTGTTAATTTTATTAGGTAAATCAATGTTTTCACAAAAAAATTGCTATTAACCAACTGATATTGGTAAAAGTTTCAGGGATATATTTGTGATAAATATACCTATGGGTTTATAATATTTGTTTTTATTAAAAATTTAAAATTTTCAAATAAATAAAGGAAAAAAATCAAAGAAAAAGCATTCAGTAAATTGCCTTCATTCTGATAAATTTCCCCAGCAAAGGAGGGAAAAAATAAATAAATGGTGATTAGCCAAGGTGACATTTATATAATTTATTTACATAAAAAAAAGATGATATTAATAGATTTTTAGAAATATTATTTTTTAAGTTGTGATATTTTATTATACAACTTAATGTTTCTACATCATATTATAAATTGTAGGGACATAATTATTATAAATAAATAAAAATATATAATAATAATGAAAATTATTAATAAAATACAATAAAACAATAACATGAAAACATTGTATAAAATAAATTAAGTAAAAAATAAAAATAATAAAAAATTATTGCAGCATGCAATTAAAACTGTTCCTGTCAGAAATATGGACATCCCACCAAAAGATGTTAAATTCAATCTCTTTACCATGAACCCTCAGACAGGCAATATGTGTTCAACCACTCTCTGTAACATGGCATGTAATAATACAACTCCTTCCTCTCATTACATGTACCATGAAACATTTACAACCAAAAATACACATGTAAAATAGAAATAAATTGTATAAAATTAGCATAATTATCTACCCTGTTTCCTGTTATTTGTGTACATTTTATTTCCTGTCAAGTATGTTTTTATCTCTGTGAACATGAGGCTAATTTCTGATGCTTTGATGTTAGTGACCCCACATCATTTTGGTAACCCCTATGTGTATAAAAAAAACCCACATCATTTTTCATGACCACTGACATGCATAAGAAAAACTTATTCACCACAAATATGTATAGATAATAGTATAGTGATTGATATTTCATTTTTAATTTCAGATGTATAAAGACTTTCATGAGTCATAAGGAAGATAAAATCTAAAACAGAAACATGATATTGTAAAGATATTGTGTGACTGGAACATAGATTTGAAAATTGTGAAAAAGACTGCAAAACACTCAAAAAAGAAAAAGTCTGTTTAAGAATGTCAGAAAAAAGATAATTGTGAAAAATGAAAGGATTAATAAATAAGAAAATATTTGAAGAAGGTGGTTTTGTAAATCTAAACAAGAAAGACAGAATATTATTATTATTATTATTATTATTATTATTATTATTATTATTATTGGCTAAAGACAAAAGGAAGCAAACTACCACTTTTAAGTAAACATTACAAAAAGAAAGAGAAACATTTGTGTCTATCATTGAAATAGCCAATATGATTTACAAAACAACAGGTGAGAGGTAGAATAATAATCAGTTTCTGATTAGTATTGTATGTAGTAAATTTAATGTCCCATCAAAGTTGATGATAATATCAAAATAAATACAGTGAATTATTGTAATTTCTTGGATGTTTCCTTTTTATTTTTTTAGGGATAAATGTGACAACAAATAATACTAGTCATAGTGCTCTTTCACATTCTGCAAACCAATTATTGCTCACTTTGTTAAAGAATTTTTTCCAAAAACACCAGTATAATTGAATAGCCTCCTGCCTCTCCAGATATTAATCTGGTATAAATGGTGGTGTCCATCATTTAATATGAAATGGAAAATAATATTCAAGAAATCTTTAAAAAAAATATACATGTGAAGCAATAAAAACTGCAGGTAGTTAACAGAGTAAAGTTGAAACAGTAAAAATGTTAATGAAATCAAGGATTGAAAGATTAATGAATCTTAGAGAATGTCAAGAATCCCATGTAAAATAATAAAATAATTTATTCATGTTATAACAAGTGTATGGTTGTAAAGGAAAAGAACAAACAAGGATTAAAATTTCAACATTGTGTATTGGTCAAAATTCTGAAAATGTGTGAAAGTTGGCACACATTATTAATATGTGATTCTTCAGTTGCTGCTGGTAAGGAAAGTGATTAGGTGTAAGGGTGTGGTTGGTAGGGCTGGGAGTTGACTGATTTCTTGGGTTGGTTGGCCAAGGTCATAGTCAGGATCAGGAGATAAGTCTGGAACAAGGTTAGTGAACCTAAGTATAGTATTGGTGGAAATTGAAACCAATGAGTTGTTTGGTGGTCTGGAAGTTGTGTTACAAGTCCAAAGTGTTGAAGCCGAACTTTGTGTTGCTTGCCGGAATGATTTATGATATGGATTTGGTGGGTTGATTGATTGAGTTCACGGTGTTTGGTTGATTCATGGTAAGGCCTGGTAAGATGCATTGGTGGGTTGGTTACCAAGGTTATTGCAGTGGTGACAAGGGAAGCTTGGAGCAATTAGCAAAGCTACTAATCTGACTTTTCCGATAAAAAGTATGTGAGCATGATGTGTCAGGATGAGTTAAGAATCTGACTTTCTCGATACAGAGGATGTGAGCATGAAGAGTAAAGAGAAGTCATGTATCTGACTTTGCCAGTATAGTGGATGCATTGGTGAGTTGAATGTCTCTGTTGTGTTCTGATCAGATGTGGTATCAAACAAATCATGGTCATAATGGTGACAAAGGGAGAGGCCTGGAGCTGGATAGTGAAGATGTTAAGTCACACTGGTGGCATTGGGAGCCCAGTGGTGTTGAAATTGGCCTGTTGGCTGCATTCTGCATGTGTCAAGTCAGGTGAGATTAGTGAAGCTTGGGTGAGATCACAGTGTTAATGAGAGATGGTGGTGATCATGCTAGTGAGTTGGTAATTTATGAGGGGAGCTTCCTTTAAAACAAATCTGGTGATCCCCAGGGCCATCTTTTTTTTGTGGAAATTTTCATGGTTGACTATTGCATTTCATTGCAGGGATTTGTTTTGTGGACTAGATGTGATACTCAAAACCTCCGAATCAGAAAGAGATCTAATTTCATTTGAGTATAACATTCCAATATACGGATATTGTATTTAATGAAACATATATTCCCCTTAGACATATCTTTATTTAGGATCTATTTATAAATAAAAAGTAATGTTACACTTATTTTCTTTGCATAATAAAACTTGTCAAAAATAATTTATCAATATTTTTAATACCTATAGATACAATAATTGAAATCTTATAAAATATCATTTATCTAAATATAAGAATATTGTTAAAACTTTACAAACATTGGTTTAATATCAATTTAATTTGAGAAAAATGACTTGCATAATAAAATCTGATATAATCTAACAGCAGTTTATTAAAAATTTATCCCTCCATCAAATCAGCTTCATAACCCATTTTAAAGGTTGAAACTCAAAATATAATGATTCGGTTGAAACTTCCAAATTCAAAAAAATGCTGACATTTAATTACATTGGAGCAGAAGAAATATTCTAACTACACAAATTGATATTTTGTCATCATTCACTAAATGTTTAGATCCCAATAATATATATAAAATTGTGTATTTAGGCAGCAACCCTTCTTTTTGGCAAGTTTCATTGAAGATTACTGAGAAAGCACTGTGATTAATCAAAAACTGTGGATCTGAGCACTTTTGCTTAATCTATTAGCCATTATCAAATATGTTTTTTTATTAAAAATAATATCATTTTTTTTTTATATATATAAAGAAAAAAAAACATCCTTAATAATTAATCTATTAGTGCTTGGATCCATAGACCATTTGGACAGTTTTTACACACTATTTCCAGAAAAGAAATCACTTGTACGAATGCAAGAAAAAATTAATAAAAATAAGCTTTATATTAAATATCACAGTGTCTTGTCAACCATCTTCAATGAAACTTATATACACATGTGTAATAAAGGTAAAAATCAAAATATTTCAGAACCTTTATTTTTCAGTTTGCTAATGATGTAATTGGGTAGTACTTATGTTTTTTACACATTTAATAGTTTATAGCTATAGCATAACACACAAACATGTTTAAAAGTAAAAATAGCTATATAAATAAAAAGAATGTGGAATATTTAGCATAATTATAGCATAATATATAATTATTGTGTTTTGTTAGGCAAAATAAATGTAAGCTTAACTTTCTCCTTCCTTTTATACACGTCATAACGATCTTGAAGGAACTTGATTTCTTGTTTTGTATACTGATTTGTCTTGAGAATTTCCAGTCTCAATGGTTCTGGATTCCCAAACTTTTTCACGGAGTTTAATGCTTTTTGTGAGCCTGCAAGCTGCTGCATAGTTTCTGATAATCATCTGCATTATAGATTTGGTCAGTAAATCAATAGTCTACCCATCTCTAAGAGATGAATCTATAAATTTTGAGTAGTAAGTCTTCCAAAAGAGCTAGTATTGCTCTAGGAGTCCATTTTGAATTTTTGAAACTTCACTTTACAAAATCTTCCAGTTTCTTTAAAAAAGGGGAAAACTTGAGTTAAATGAAGTAGAAGTTTCACATCATCATACCATCCTGCTGTTTCAGTAATTTCTTCTTTATCATTCTTGAAATTCTTCTTGAACTATTCATAGTTATTTACTAATTCATGGATAAACAGATATTCAGTATTGAGTGATATGTTGTTTCCTCCATTTCATCATCCATTACTACACAAAGCACTCAGTCAAGAACAAGATGTTGACAGCCAATGAATTGTAGTTCTTCCAGTTTCTTTTGAGCAAATAGTTTTTGGTCATCTGATTTCTACTTCCAGTGTTCACATTCATAGTGTCCACAACAATCATCTTTATGCTCTTCCATAAATTGTATTCATCCAGAATGGCTGTTATTCCTTTGACAACAGTATCCACTTTTCCATTTAGTAGATGTAATGCTTATAATTTAACTTTTCTTCTTTCATTCTTCAAAACAATTATTTGATATTTTTGACATCAGTTCATTTACCATCAAAATGCAGTGAGTTTCTAACTGTAGTGTTTCCTTTATTTCTTTTTAATTTTAACAGCTTCTTTAATAGTGTATCTATATATACCAGATTGAGAAGGTGTTTCTTTGTCATTCCCTTCTTGAGATAACTGCTGATAAACATTTGCTGGTTTGCTGGTTGATAAGTTTGAAGATCTTACTAATTTGGTTACAGTTTTGGTTTTCCTATATTTCTGCTTTTTCTTGCGGATTGTTCTTCAAACATTTCAGAATCTTCATATTCACACTCTGATTGGGTGTCTGATTCAGAAGTTGTTGTTGTTACTATTGTTGAAGTTCACTCCAAGGTAATTTTTCTTCTTTTGGATGGATGAATAGTTTTGGAGCTCATAGTCTTTCCAGTTATATATCCAATATGCCATTTTCTTTTAATCTAAATAAGATATAACCATGTATCCTTGCTATATGGCCATTCAATATTTTCTTTTGTGATGTCAAAATTTTAATTCAATGGATCATATTTTCTTCATTTCACACATTCATTACACTTGTTCAGCATTAGATACAGTTTTGCTTGTATGACTTGAGTAGATAAATTTGGGAAATTTAATTTCTTTTGCCTATTTACTTCTTTAGAGATTTCGTTTATGCATTCATTCCTTCCTTTGATGGATGCCCCAAGGAACAGATAGTGACCAAAACTTTTGGATTTTAAGTGGTATCCTGCTTTTGTTTTCAATTGATTTTTCTAGTGGGACAATTCTTTATTTATGTGATTCTGGAAAAGATTATTCATCCAGATCTCTCTGTTTCTTTCAGTGGTAGAAGCACTTTTTTTATGAGACATTATGGTTAAAAATGAATACTTTGAGATCTTTCAGCAAATCAATCAGCATTGCACAATCAGGAAGCTCACATACACTGAAACAAAAAAATTATTTGATTACAAACACAACACACTTTTCCTGTTCTACCCCAGAGAGTATGTGTCCATAGTCTCGAAGACAGCCAGGTAAATGCCTTAAGGCAATTAAAACTCTGAAGAAGATGAAGTCCCATACACTGAAAGGTTTATTAAGAACCAAAAGATTAAAACTAAAAGACCAATAAATATGTATAAATAAGACTAGTTAGTCTGAAAATACAAACAATAAGGGCAACAAGAAATAACAAAAGCAGCCGGAGGCTTGAACATAAAACTAAGACCATTTGTCTAATAAATGGATAAAAGAAAGTATCAAGTACTTCATTTACATGAATATGTATAAAGTTTGCTATGGGAATAATTTCAGTGTTGCAGTAGTGAGTTCACAGAAAAGGAAGTTAGAAGAAGGTTACAGTTGAACGCGTTCTACACAGAGAGATACCATCAGTTCTACCAACACTCTTTTGCAAAACTTTCCCTATCAATTTCCTCACTGTGAGTAATATACCAACCCCTCTCTTTGACAGAGTGGATTCATTACGAGTCAAGAATATTTGGTTATATCAACAATGTAATGATATTTCCATTGTTTACTACTGGGAGACTTGTTTTTAAGAAGACCTAATGATAATTCCTGACTAGTAGAAATGTGCCTGGTTTTCATCAAACTCTCTTTTCAATGTTGATTCTTATATCCACACATTCTATATCTATAAAACACTCTATCTTCATTATTGAACACTCTTCTTCCATACATATCAAAAATATATAATAAAACACATTTTGTTTTGTGAAACTTCTCAGTCCTTTGCTAAGCTGATATTAATTTCAAATAAGAGGGATGTCTGCTCAAATAAATAATGTTTATAGTAGTAAGAAATTATTTTTATATCAAAAATATGATTAAAGTTAGCAAACATAGACTTTGAGAAGCACTAACAAATGATGTGCATTTTCTTAAATTGGTAATTTAATCTTGCTTTACCATAGTGGTTTCCCATGGCCTAATTGGCAGGGCACACTTGGCTTAAAAGTGATGCCCCTGATAGGAAAAGGAAACAACAGTTTGATTCCTCTCAGAAAGCACATTTTCTTTACTGGGATTTCTAAAACTTGAGGCCAGTTACCATAATGTTCATTGTTTAAATAAAACAGGGATGGCTACTCAGACATTTGTACCCACCCCACTGAATATATATATTGATATAAGTATGAGCCTGCATTCTGAAGTAAATTTTACTATACTCAACAACAGATATTGATTGCATAAATTTGAATGCTGTCACATCTAAAATTCTGTTTCCCACAAGAAAAGAGTTTATACTTATAGTTCATATTTACTAGTATAAATATTGCAGTATTTTTAAAAAGCAATGTTTTAAATTTATTCAGTAACAAATTATACAAATTTACAAATATACAAATTAAAAATAAAAATAAGAAATAATAAAGTAAGATTAGAATTTTTCATTTTTTTAATAAAAAAACAGAAGCTGTTCTTATTTCAAACCTTGCATGAATTTTTATGTGCCATTTTTATTAAAAACACAGTTGAGATATCAGCAGATGTGCACACAAGATTAGCCGACGAAATTTATTTGTTATACTGTATTGTTGAAATTCAGCATTGAAACCTGATGATTCGGCAGATATTGTTGAATGTTATAGATTTTCAGTTGATTTCTTTAGCTTTGACTTTCACTTTATATGAGGGTGGGCAGAAGAGGTCATAGGCTGACTATTAAGAAATGACGCTAGAGCTGTGAAACCTTGCAGGCATTAATTTCAGCTATTTTTATTAATAACTGTATTGTTTTTTTTCCAGGTAAACTGACATCTGACTATTCAAAGACCACTCCAAAAGTAACTAGAAACTTCTCTTGAAAATGGTCAAAAGTATTAACAAATACCTGCAACAAAAGGGTTTAGCTCCCAGGGGATTTCATACTGACATAATTGCTATATTAGGAGATAACATTCCTGTTTTATCAACAGTACAAAAGTGGGCAACTGAATTTAGGAGGGAAAGAGAGAGTCTTGAATATGACCAAACGTCTGAATGTCCTAAAACTGACACAACTGAGGCAAACATTGATCCACTACATAATGATGGATGACAGGTGGTTGAGTATAAATCAAATAGTCAATACTATTATCGTGTCTCATGAGAGAGTTTAGAATATCAACTTGACATGAGTCATGATTTCTACATGGTGGGTGCCACATCTTCTGACACCTGATCAAATGTGCAACAGGCTGATCACATCATGAGAAAGTCTGACATTGTTTTCAGCCAATCTAGCTGGTTACCTTGAACAATTCCTAACCTAGGATGAGTGTTGGCTTTATCAATTTCAGGGAGAGAAAATGGGACAGTGCATGCAGTGGAAACCCCCTCTTCATCTGCTCTAAAGAATATGAAAGTGATGAAGACAACACTCATCCTGGCTTAGGAAATGTTCAAGGTAACCTGCTGGATCGGCTGCAAACAATATCAGACTTTCATTGTTTCATTGCAGGGAAAAGTGATGTCCTCACATTTTTAGGATGCAAAAGGCATTTTGCTACAATTGTGGAATCCATTCCTACATTTTCATTTCAAAAGCTATCATGCACCCACTCGCATAGTGGTGGGTCAATATGCTTGCAACATAACACATAATTATTAACCATTTTAACCAGAAATTTTCATATTTCTTAATATTTTCAATGATAACCCAATGAGATAACATCGTTACTTCATTTTCAGAAGGAACTACTCCAAACATATTGGCTTATGGCTATACCACAATGAAAACCAGTCCTCATACAATCATCAAATTTAATGTCTAGCCTGATCAGTAGCTTGATGGGTGATCACTTGGGAATATGCTATAAGCTTGGATGTTAGTTGGTGTAAAATTTATAATAGCCCAGAATTGATAAATGAAGATTCAAATTCCAATTTGTGTTGGATTTGTTATATTCACTTAGGGGCAAAAAACTTTGAGAAAGATATAAATCAACCTCTTCTTCTCCAGCTATTGGTTTATTAGTAAAACTTGTATCACCAAAAATCAATCTTACAATCTAAATATATTTTCTTAAATAAGTTGCAAAAGATTGATAAGCCATTTATTCAATCAATCAATCAGTCAAACACATCATTATTAATCAAGCTCTTCAGTTCCCTCTCCTTTGCATTTACCACATTTTGAGACATTTTTTGATCAACTGTTAATAATGCAGCATTTTCTGGATAGGGCAGTTCATGCCATACTTTAACCTAATCCCAATTAATACATAATGATTCTTCTTCTTCTTCAACATGAACATTCACCCTGCTCTTATATTTTCTAGTTTGTTTTGGTTGCATATTTATTATTTTAGCTTTCTTCCATGCATCTGTATCCTTATCTTGTATCTGATAAGAGAATATCTTGTTGATTTAATTATATTTCATGCAGAATTTTCATGTCCTGCATCAGTAGTCTTCTCAATCAATTTCCTTTGCTATGGAACTTAGATGACTATCATCTCCATAGTTGTCATTGATAGTGGATTCTTAATCCATGGTCTTTTTTCTATCTTATTTGTCAGTCTATTTTTAGTTTGGAAAGTCTTGTTACTATTTTGTAAATTCATCAATTGACATTAAGCTTCCTCATGGTGTATCATTCATCTTTTCCAAATGCAAATGCAGAACATTTCCTTCCTTTAAAATTTTTTCAACATAAATAAATTTTATTACAATTGATATATACCAGGACATATACCTGAAAGCTCCTCCTGATCCTTTCACTTGTCTCTGTACCACCATATTTTTTTCTATTACTGTGCAGAGCATTCATATTTTGATATATAACATCAAATGATAAAGCTTCCATGGCAGATAGTTTATTGCCTATAACTGATGAAAAATTAAGGTAAAATCCAAATACCAATTTGTTTGGACTGAACCTTGTTTTGCAATGAGTTCTCAGTACTTAGTGCCCAAGCAATTGCAAGTGAAATTGATATTTGATAAAGTCTTATAGAATGCCTCTACTAAACTGTGACTTTTATACAACAATAATAGTGATGGTTTTGAATCTATTTTTTGTTTCAAAAGTGCCTTGAAATATTTTTATACATGTTCCATCAAACTGTCTTAATCTTACAAAGCTTTTCTTTAATTTTACTTTCAATAATTATTCCCAAAAATTCTTTGGAATAAGGTTCATCACTTCCAGTGTTAATTTACATTTTTAAATCTACACCATTTAATTTAATATTTGTGAAGGTCTTCTTTTTTTTCTCCTTTCTATTGAAAAAATGTTTCTTTGACTTTTTATATCATCAGGTATTATTTTGACAGTTTTAAAATTGGTATCTTGTTATTTACATACAACATGAAAGAGATTTTTTTTCTTTTTGCACTTATTACATGTCTTGATTCATGTTTATAGTTACAATATCTGCATTTTATCATTGTCCTTTTTAATGCACATGTGTCCATAAGCTCATGTGGGTTTTCATTTTATTAAATTTTTCAATTAACTCCTCTTGTTGTATGAAGTCAATACAAGCTTCTAAAGTCATTTGGTTTGTCTGTAACCATTCTAAAATTTTTACTCTATGAGAGGTGTTGTACATTCCTTCTACCTATTGGAGTTGAATTAATTCCTCTGTGTTTATTCCTTGTTGTCCTAGTTTATGAAATTCATAATATCTGCTGGTATCTCTTAACCTTCTTAGATATTTTCTTATAGGCTCCCCAAATTCTTGTTTCAATGCTAAGAATTTGGTTTGTTCAGCTATGACCAATCTTTTCTTTGGTTGAATATTTCTCAATATTATTTCTTTGATTTCCTTAAATGGCAAGTTTTCAATGTCAGCCATGTAAGTCATTAATGAAATCTGCCTAATGGCTTTGCATCCCACAGTGGCCTAAAATAGATCTGTGATTTCTTTCTGTTCTTCAGGTGTTTGGTCATCTCATAACTTCTTTACTTTGGCACATGCCTCAAAGCATTTTATGCAAATCTTTACATTTTCACGTTCTTCTGTGTTTAACAGAGCCTTGTCAGGTGATGCTATTTTGTTATTATTACTTAGTAGCCATAGATATTCTATATACACTGACTCAAAGTTGCCCATGAGCTATAATTATAGCTCTCTTTATGATAATTACCTATTAGCTAAACCAATCCTATTACAAAATCATTGCTTTTTTATACACTTAAAGAGTTTCCTCTAACACTTGCTTTTGGCAATGACAAAGGTTGGGGAGTAACCCACAAAAATATCAAGTAAGGCATTTTACTGTGTTTTACTGGTCACAGTTTTTGTATAAGTACTATCTAGTATTCCCATTCAAAGTGACACTTTAATTAACATAAACAAGTGAGATTCAACATGAATAGTACTATATTAATTCCATGTGCTTTTTTATAATCTTTTTTTTATAAAAAGTGTTTTTACAAAGTGTTTCATAGAATTATGATGAAAATACATCATATTTCCTTGTCTATCAGTAACATTAGAGATATTTCTCTTAAGTCTGGATTGTAAATATTTATTTTTTGTTTTAAAGTTGTCATATGATCAACTAAAAATATAAGCCTGGCCATATTAAATGGAATGTATTCATCAAGAATCTGGGTCACTAAATATCTTGTTAATTTCATGTTTTTATTCATCATAATTGGACAGGTTGCATTTGCTAATCTCTCATTTTCATCAGACATTTACTGCCATAATGCTCTAACAACTCAATATTAAAAATTCCAAGTTTATGATATCATTTAATAATTGAAAATCTACAAACAGCACAACCCTATAAAAACTTATATGACAACTGAAAAACACAACCTAAAATAACTTTGAGAATCAGAAAATCCATATTAGCTTAAAATAGCATCTGAAAATGATGTTATATTTGCCTAAGGAGAAAATTGTGATAAATACATTTCCAGAACATGATGAACTCCTTAAAAAAGGTAATTTAAAAATGCAGACACAAAAATGGTTTCCTTTTATGCTAACAACAACAGATCCTTCCTGAAAAGTCTAAATAAAATCTCATAACCTAAGATTAATAAACTTTATTCCAAATACCAAATTTTAGAAAGAAAGAGAAATACATGAAAGAAAAAAACATACTAAACAAATAATATATATATATATATATATATATATATATATATATATATATATATATATATATATATATATATAATTAAAAGCAATCTAAAGGATATGACCATAAATAACCTTTATCATAAGCTCCAAGCAAAAGAAATTATGAAGGTCAGATTTCCTCTTCCTGTACTTCTCTCAATCTACAGTGACTTATATATACAACCCACAAATGATTAGCGGCACTTGATCTGAAGATGGTATTGAAGCATGAAACTGACAGTGACCATCAAGTGTTGATTCTTATGTCCAATATTGACCACTCTTCCTCTAAACATTGAAAGCACACCTACACACAACACACACATATATATATAATATATATATTCTTTTACTAATGTTCAACCAATACAAGGCCCGAGAGCCACTTAAGGTAGAGGGTTACTGTGTGGAGTTGTATTAGCATAAGAAAGGGCAAGAAGTGAAGTTCTTGGGCTATGCCGGAAAGGTAACAGCTAATTCTAGACATGACCCAATGGATAAAAGTGTTGGTTGGATCCAGTGACTTGACCCAAAGAGTTTTGAGTTCAGTACCTGGCTACTGCAGTGATGAACATATATCTTGGAGAGTTGAGTTAAAGGGAGATAACTGAAACATCTGGAAGAGGCAAGCTACATGGAAATTGCAGAAAAATAGACAAACAAAGTATAAAAATTTTTGCTTACTGTTGAGTTTGTATCTATCCTGGTGGACAAAGTAAAAAATTCAGTTCAAAACTCCAATCACCTGAAGAAGGCAGATGTGTACAACTGCCGAAACATTATGAATATGGCAGTAAGGATGAGGACAACAGTCTGAACAATATAAATAATTATAATATCTCATCTCAGAAATATAAGCAGCTGTATATATATATATATATATATATATATATATATATATATATATATGTATGTATGTATATGGTGGGGAGGGTGTATGATGAAGTGGAAGAAAATAAACATTGCAGAAAGATAGACAAACAAGGTATAAAAATTTTTGCTTATTGTTCAGTTTGATTTTAATTTTTTTTTTTTTTTGAATCTAGGTGCTAAATTAAAATCCTCAGGTGCTTCTTAATTACAAGAGAAAAGAAACTAGCAAAAAAAAAATTTTCCAAGCAATACAATTTAATGCATTAACACATTCAGAATATTTAAAGAGAAATACAAAAATAATGTTTGGGTTCATAGAATTTTATTTTTATCAAGTTGCCCTAGATTGCGGATAAATCAATAAAAGCGTTTTTAGCCTATGTCGGTAACTTACAAGAGAAATGTACAGAAGAATTTTAACCCTGGCAAAAAATAAATTCTCATGTTTTTATATCTATGGGCCTGTAACAATTTTCACAGTTCTTCTGTTGTAAAGATTCAAGTGCATTGCTTTGGATTTTAAAGTTATTTTTTTAACTTATAAAAATGCATCTCTGATAGAAATCTGAATTCATAGTATAAAAATAAATATTATATAAGTATAAAGATTTGTATACTGCTCTAAGACTATAAGATACACTTAAATATATGTCTCATTATCAAGATATATATTTATGGATTTGTATGTACTGATTTCTACTGTCTTGTGTAGTTAAACTATTTGGGAAGTGTTTTAACAGTTGATTGAAAATCTGAAGGTGCAGTGGAATTGCAAATGGATGCTTTTCAAAAAATAAGGAAAGTATTGTTGTGTCCATAAAAAATAAATAAAAATTTATTATAGAATCAAAAAATAATTGTAATAAAATAATTATAATAACTATAATTATCATTAATTCACATATTCTATGCCAATGAGAATCAACCCCACTTTTCTCCACTATAAACACTTGACATTCCCCCTATCAGACAAACAGTTCATACAGACAGGTCGTCAAAACATGTGTCAATGTAAACTTTGTTTCTTTTTCCTTTTTCATCCCATAATAGTAACATTTATCCTTTCACACTCAACAAAAAATTTAAGGAAAACTTCAGACACTTCTTGTATTTGCTAACTAAATTTATCTGAACACTCATTACACACATCTATAAAAAAAACATACAAGAAAGACAGTATACATTTTGCTTTATCTTATCATTCTTTCAGATTCCAGTCCATATTTGATCTACATTTAACACCACAGTATACCCCAGATAATAAATAATATTCATCTTGTTGTTTCCATGTCTTGCTGTTTCCCATTTTAATAAGTATTTTTGTATATATAAATGTTAGGGGTTGTATAATTATTTACTAAGTTATAACTAAAGTATTTTCATTAAAAACAAAGAAAAGAGTGTTAAAATGCTATGCAATATCCTCCTATATAGTTGTGAATGCTGAATAATTTCTCTGCAGATGAAGAGAAGACTTAAGACAATATAAATGTGGTTCTATAGAAGGGTGCAAGGAGCATGTGAGCAAGATTTAAGGAAAATGGAAAAGTGATAGTTGAAATTCCTGGGACATGTAATGAGGAAAGAAAGCTTGGAAAATTTAATGCTCACAGGACATATTGAAGACAGAAGCAAATCACTTACCTAATGGCCTTGTCTAAATAGATGTCACAACAGGGAAGGAGACTGATAGTAAAAAGATCAACATGACTCAGAGCTACATAGTAGGAAGTTATAGAAACCAATCATCACCCACATTCTGAAAGGACACAGTATATAGAAGATAGTGCACAATCTACCATGTTCAAAAATGAAAATTAAATCCATAAACAGAGTTCAACCCTAAATTGATAAACATTACTATAGTACAAGTAACCTTGGAGAAAACATGGATGCTAAAATATTCAAGACATAATGTAAATATGTCTAATGCCCAGTTGTCCAATACAGATTCACTTCCAAATGTGCAGATTATAATGGTCAAAGAAATAAACACATGAAAGAGAAAATAAATTCACTCAATTCAGGCCATGATGAGAAATTCACTGCAAAAGCATCAAGGATTCACATCACTTATCAAAATCTTCCAGAGAAGAAAACATAGCAAGTAAATAATTAAATAGATTTTAAGCATAACATGTGTGGTTTTGTCCCTACTTTATGTATAAAGTGGAGACTGAAAAGTTCTCGGCCTAAACCACTTCCCAAAATCTGAACAAATGACAAAGCATTAGAATTTTAAAAGATTTTTTTTATTTCAGGCCAAGAACTTTTCAGTACACTCTGCCTTTTACTCAATTTGATAATTTGTGGGAATGTATTTGTTTGTGTATATAACTCACACTTAACACCTGATTTGAATTCACTTGTATGTACAAATATTTATATATATGTGCAATATATATTTGGCAAATATTTCTCCAATTTCTCCCTTAGGGACATCATTAGACATCTTATTGATAAGGACAAAATATATCACAAGACTGATATGTTTACTGTCTAAGGGACAAATTTAAAGCTATAAAAACAAGTCTTATCTGATTTGATCAAAATGAAAAGAAATGACATTTTGCCCTGGGATTTAATGTTTTCTAAAATATTTTACGTCAATTATCTTCATCCAAACAAATATGTACATACATACATACATACAGAAACACAGACACACACACAGATGCATACAGGGTTCACTGACAAAGGCATATATACTAATTCAGATAATTACTGATCCATATATCACATATGCACATACACACACACACACAATATATATATATATATATATATATATATATATATATATATATATATATATATATATATATATATATGAAGAAATATAGTCCTAAGATGTGCTATATTTATGGGATAAAGTGCTCAATATCAGAGATAGAGCGTGTGTAAATATAAAAGTGATCATAGAAGTCAACACTTAGAGGCGACAGTCTGTTTCATGCTAGATGCAATTGTCAGGCCACCTGATGATTATATCTAGCCTGAAACAGACTGTCGCCTCTAAGTGTTGACTTCTGTATTCACTTTTATTTATATATATATATATATATATATATATATATATATACACACACACACACATACATATATATATATATATATATAAAAGAGAAAGAGAGAGTGATAATATAGGTATAGGAATCAATACTTCATGGGGACTGTCAGTTTCATGCCTTAATGTAATCTTTGAACCTTGATTTGGCCTGAAATTCACCATCATCATGCAATGTTGATCCCTAAGTCCACACTCTTGGTATCTACAAATTCTCTATCTACAAAATACCCATTTCACAGAAATACTTGCACTATTTATGGATGAGATTTCATATATGTATAAAGTATAGTAGACATTATAACACTGTTGCAATGTTTCAGATCTTGTGAATTTTCAAATTTTACATTTTTAGCTAGGTTACTGAAACTCCTAAAGGCATTACATTGTAAATAAAAATAAATGCAAAAACATATTTTAAAAAAGAAGAAAATGAAAACATATCATTGTATTGATGACATGCATCATATCCAAGAAATATTCATTCCTGTGTTTGATAGATTGATTCATTTTCTATGGCTTATCAACCCTTTGCAGGTTACTTAAAGACAGAAAATATTTTTTGATTGTAAGAATTTTTTTTTCATACAGTTCCCAAAGTTATTTGTATGTAAGTGACTCTAAAGAACCGAATGGGAATTGAAACTCTGCTTCTCCAATTAAAAATTCCAAGCCATTATCCATTACACCACCAACACATCCAAGCTTACAGCACCTGGTATTACCAAGCAGCCACCACTCTAGGTACTGACCAGAGTTGATGTTGCTAAACTTCAGTGATCTTACTGGAAACATTTTGTTGAAGTGTATTTTGAAATATGAAGATAAGTGTTGTCATTAAACATATATTTAGATTTCTTTGTCAGACAAAGCAATTTTTCTTCCAAGTTGTCATTCAAACAATCCATTTGTTCACTGTAATGTTACACAGTAATATTTTCTCCAGCTCGCAGTAATTTATAAATAATCCCACCACAAAATCCCATTTAGATTTATATCCAAAGCTGTCTTGGATATAATTATGATTTTTCTCATTTTGGCTTCTTGTAATTCATCTACATTTTATTGCAACTGTTTTGTCAAAAAATGACATTTTCCTTCGTTGAGCAAGAAAAGAAAAGCTGTTGCTTAAACAGATGTTCCTCTCAATTGCAACCTATTTTCAAACCTTTTCATAAGATTTGTAAATGGACTATTTTTTACTAACTTTAGAAGCAAAAAAAAAAACAGTTGAGCAACCTTCAAGGGGACTTCTAAGATTTCTCTAATATTATGTAGCATTTATTGATAGGAGATTTTGATTGAATTTAATAAAATTTTACTTACATTAAAAGACAAAAGAATCGCAAGAAACATATATAGAAACTTATCCAAGAAGAATTCTTCCAAATTATATATATATATATATATATATATATATATATATATATATAAGGTGCGATGTGTAAAAGTTTTGCATTTTCTATTTTTAATTTTGTACATGTGTGTTATTTGTTTTTGATTTTGTCAACTGCACATTATAGTAGGGTCAATTGAGCACCATCTGTGAGAAAAAGAGCACCATGACACAATTCACTCCACCAGAAATTTGGAAGCAGCATGCTAAACTGCTTGGCATTTGTGCTGGTAGTTCCAATACAAACATTTCAGTGTGTTTGAGTGTCAATCTGAGGGCGGTACAGAGGATTTGGAAAGAGATGGATGAGTCTAATGGCAATTATGAAGGAACAGAAGCTCAGAAAACTCACTCTGATCATTCTGATGAGAAAAGAACTCCTGAATTTATTGGTGAGGGCCTCAGACTCAACACAGAGGGCTACATCAAGTGCCTTGATGAGTTAGTGCTGATATGGGTCAAGAAGGTGGTTACCAGAAGGGCCCATGTCTGGCAACAGGACTCTGCATCATGCCACACAAGCAGGAGAACTCACCCCTTACATCTGTCACTTAATTCCCCAGACTGCAACCCAATTGATTATTATGTGAGTGGTGCAATTGGGTGAGAGACCAACAAAACTCCTTGTAACACCAAAGATAAACTGAATGCAAGAATTATTGCAGCATTCACCAACTTAAACAAGGAGATCATCCAAAACAGTTGCAGAAGATTCTGAAGTTATCTGGTTGTGATTGAAGCCAATGGTGGTTTTAAGGAATAAATTTTCTCTTTAGTATTTCAAGATATTTTTGTGTAATTTTGGTAAATATATCTGTTAAAATGAGATGTCAGTGTTATTTTTATTTTTGCCTAATTTAGATGACAATTTATCCATCGCAAACTATATATATATATATATATATATATATATATATATATATATATATATATATATATATATATATATGGACAAAGTCCGACAATTATTTTAAGACATTTTATGTTTATACATTCTTTTTTATTTTTAAATATTTATATCTATAAAAAGAATGCATAAACATAAAATTTCTTAAAATATATATATATATATATATATATATATATTTTAAGACATTTTATGTTTATATATATATATATATATATATATATATATATATATATATATATATATATATATATATATATATATATTCACATGATCCTCTATACAATTATATATTTTTAAGCAATCTACAATGTCTAAGACAAATACTGCCATTCATAAGTGTTTATGTACATACATGGCAATTATATACAAAATATAGCAAAAAATGTTAAAATATATTTTTCTGTACAATGACATTCTTTCTCTTGTGTTTTGTATTTTCAGATAATAGAATAAAGAATTTGTGACAGGCTTCAAGCCGCACAGACGCCACATGCATACTTTTCCTAATTCAATAGGAATTTACAAAGCCTTTATACTATTCTAACAACTGACAAGGCAAATTCTTGTTAGATTTGTAGTTTTAAACAAAATTATTTTGCCTACTGTTTATATATATATATATATATATATATATATATATATATATATACACACACATACACACATATACATACATAGATACATATATATATATATATATATAGAAAGCAATGAATATTTGTTTTTCTCTATATTCTGCTTATATAATTCATATTAATTCAATTTCATAATTATATATATCCATTTTACAATACGTTAACATATATACCATCACACACTCAAATGTATTGTTTCTTTAATGAAGTTATTTTCAGCTTTTTAATTATAATAATTTTACTAAAATAAAAGACATATTTAAACATCTTGTTTTATTGAATGAACCATGAAAATGTTTCAGGTAAATTATGACCAGTTTCTTCATTAGAATTCAGCATGATTGTGGCAACCAAGAAGTCAAATGTGAAACTCTGGTTAATCAGGACAGCTGAGTGAAATGCACTATCTGAAAGCCATTTGATTTGTGGTGCCAAACAAAGGCATAGACATTATTAGAAATAGTTTTTCCAATATCTCCTCTTTCCCATCTTGTTTGGGTTCTGTTGTTATTTTGCTATATGCAAATTTCTACCAACAGTTGCTCACCACTTTAAAATATTTAACCAAAAACAATCTGCTTATCATAGAAAATATTAGTCATAATCTTTTTCAGATGAACGTTTTTCTTACATCTGGATTTTGCATTTCTATAGAAACTTGTTTTTATGCATCTATTTCTTGCAAAATCTCCATCAGTTTTTACCTGTTAATATTTCAGTATTAAAAGTTGATAATTTTGAAACTATTACATTAGTGAACATTAAGTATTGAAATAAAAAGACATCAATGAATCATTTTCTAATTAAAATTTTCTGTGCATTTTCATTGCACAGGCATTATTCTTCTGTTAATGAATATTCTCCAGACCTTTTTTCTTTGGACATTAGCATTCTTGCCTATGTTCCCTTATTTATACTATGAAATTATTAAATTCTTCAACTATGGATATTGAAGGCTAAAAGATTTTAGTTATCTGATAAGAGATGACTAAGTTTCATTTTAACCTTTCAAAACTTCTTCAGTTTGCTTATTCACCTGACAAGCATACATTTCACTAACATAAGCACATTTTTTCAATATAAAACATATGTGTATGTAAAAATATATAGATATGAGAGAAAAGAGAAATCTATCTACATAATAATGTAATGAATTAGTATCTAGACTAGTATTTAGACACCAACTGAAATATTCAAATTTTAATTCTTCTGTTCCTTTTCAATAAAATCTCAATCTTTTATATATTTGTAAAGAACATAGATAGAAAGATATTCATTGATTTATTGCACAAGATTAATTTATAACCTTGCTATGTTCTACCTAAAGATATACCTATTGATGCAAACCACTTATTCAGAAAAATTAAGCAAGCCTGCTACTCAATATCTGTTTGCCTGATAGATTAATAAAACTATTAAAAACTAATCATATTTTTACATATTATTTACAAATGACTCTTTCATTTTCATCTTTTATAGCAAATATTATGTATTTTGACATTTTGAGTATTGCTCAGTGGTAAAAAGTAAGACTGACAGTATGAAGCTTACAGATTTTATTTCTAATTAAGGGTATTCTACATATTATTCAATACATTCTATATATTATTCAATAAAATATCTGCTGTCAATGAAATTCTGCAATATGGTAGGATTTAAATATTGTCATTTGATCATATTTACAATATGCTTTTTTTTAATATACCATTTTATGGTATTGCTCTGACATCTCTATCTAAAAGAAAAAGTTCAAAATCTTATCTATATTTTTACAAAATAATTTTATTTTCATTTTAGACAAGGAAATTAATTAAAAAAAGTTATTTTATTTGGCAAAATCTGGTTAGCTGTGACTGGAAAAATTTCTCAAGATTTTATTTAGAGAGGTGTTATGGAAGCAGTAATTGTTAAAACCAAAAATGTATTTGCGTAAGATATACACAAAAGTCTGCAGTGGAACGCAATAATTCATATTTATTTCAGAAATATATGCAAACATATGTACACACATATCTGTCCATAGAAGCATGTCTCTATAAATATAAAATGTGAGTACACCGTACTGCATTAAATTATTTCATTAATATGGTTTCTACTTAAAAGAGTATCCATAAAAATGACATAATTATTTATGTATAGGTCAGTATTTCATCATAAATTCACACTGCATTCTGCAAAAAGTTATACACACACGATTTTGTAAAATTTTGCAATTAAGTCCCTTGACGAGTGGATGTAGTCTCTGCAAAACTCAGTGTAAGGATAAGATAAGTGAACATTTCATTTTATTTATTACTATTATTGTTTTATCTCTTGATAGTGAGTACAATAATGACAAAAACTGTTTCCTTTAAAGACATCATCTTCCAGAAATACTCTGACAAAACTTTTTTTCTTTTTTTTTACAAAACATAAAACACAGTCTTTGTTATATATTCAAAAACGTTTTGTTGAAGATAACAGACAGGTTATGTCTATCATATATTTTTCAATTTTTTTTGTTAATGGATTAATTTCCGTATCTTTTTGTTAAAGGTGTATAGGAACTGTCCACTCGATGTATGTGTGTGTGTATATATATATATATATATATCTATATATATATATATATATGTATTTATCTCTCTCTCTCTCTCTCTCTCTATATATATATATATATATATATATATATATAGATATGTATATGTATATATATATATATATATATATATATAATACATATATATATATATAATACATATATATAATATATATATATATATGTCCATTCTGTTCTATATATGCGCTAAGATGAAAAATTTCATAAGTTGCTCTAAAAAATGTTTAAAATGTGTTAGTAACTTTGTTCTATAATTTTGAATAATATATTTACATTTTTTCTTTTTTTTAGAATATTTTCTAAAAAACAAAACTGTTGGAATAGGAGTAAAATTTAACAGTTGATAAGTATTCAAAAGTACATTAGTTGAACTGCTTGGTTGCAGAAAAATAAAGCAAAACTATATTTATTAGATTAGCAGTATATGCTGTAACTATGCACTGTAATAGATACAGATTGTGTTGAATTACTTTGAACATTTTCTTTAAAAAATTCCATCTCTAATTCTCATCTTGCAGCTACCAAAATTGTTTCTCACAGCAAAAACCTTAATAAAAGCAACAACACCAACAACAATAATGATGATACAAGAACAACAAAAATAATAATGATGATAGAATAGTAACAACAACAACAACAATATTAATATTAGAAATGGGAAAAGATAGAAAAAAATAAATTCTTCTTGAGTTTTTCTTCTTTTATTTCTCTCCCCTTAATATAAACAACCAAAAATAAGGAGAATATATTATAGTGTGACTATTTGAAGACATGTACACATCAGGGGTGAAGGGTCAGTGTATGCAACGCATGCACTGAATGGCTTACATTTTTTCCAGGATTAAAGTTAATTATTGGTAATTTTCACTATCTTTTTTGTACTTGTATTTTTTTGTATTTACCATTTCTTCCTTTCTTAAGGTAGTTGTTACAAGCAATATTATTTATGGAGTGTAAGTAGAGAAAATGCTTGTAGTTCAGTGAGAAAAGATGCAAGTAAAATCAATGAATTTACTAGACTTTTTAGTAGGGAGCATGAGAGACAGAACATAATAGTGAGTGGGTGAAAGAGAGACAGTCACCAAAAAGAAGAAATTCTTTTGCTTGCATTAGTAAAATCCATGAATTTTCCTTCAAGTTGGGTGTATGAAAAAGAGACAAATTAATAAAGTAGGGAGGTCACAGGGAGAAAGCCACTGAAAAGCAGAAATTCTTTTGCTTGCTCTCCAGCCATATTAAGCCAACAGACACTCTCTATAGAAGTGATGATGTTTTTATTGTATGTGGCTGAAATCAGAGACTTACCTATTCAAAGGACATATAGTCAGACAGATTTAGATGAAAATTTTGTATTATTCAGTTCTGAAGAGTATATACAGAACATCTGATGACTTTAGTGTCAAATGTTTTTCTTTTTATTACCTTTTAAAAAGTTTTAACCCATGGAAAGCATTCTTGACACCTTCTTAAGATCTGGATTCAGTCATGTGACCAGTACCCAGAGTTTGTATGTCGAGTGCAAAGGAACAACTGGTAAAGCCTATGTTTTGTAATTAAAAGTTAAGTTTTCATTCATTTCAATGCCCTAAGATTTAATTTTAAATGTCCAAAATTATTTTTTTTTAAGTGATGTAAAACATTTTCTTGATAATATTGTATATTATTTCATTGGACATGTTAAATTTTGTTAAAGGGCATTTTTAAAAAATTCACTGCAATACCTAATTTTAAAATAAAATTAAAATTATATCAATTCAAATTTTATGAATTAATGTTGGTGTTATCGTAAAGAAGAATGGTTGAGCTTTATCTTAAAGAAGAATGGTTGAGCTTTATCTTAAAGAAGAATGGTTGAGCTTTATCTTAAAGAAGAATGGTTGAGCTTTATCTTAAAAATCAATTGGGTAAATAAAACAACTTAAATTAAAACAATATCAATTTAGTTTATGTCAAAATTATGAATTTTCACTTTTCAGTTATCAATGAATGCCATTTTCTGACACCTGTCAACAAGTGATAAGAAACTTATTTCAACATTGTAATAAAAAATCTCTACATCTTGTTAAAGGAGAAACTGTTAATTTGAAGTATTGTGAACAATATTAAATGAAAATTACTTACTTTTTTTCTTAAAAAGCAGTGAAAACCAATTTTTTTTTTTTTGCAAGGAGGAGGGTCCTTTTTCCTCTCCATCTTGATGATTAGCCTACATAATGGATTGCATGCCTTGGTTCCAAAGTCACTTTTACCACTGATACACATATATTGGTAAGTTTAGTGAGCATGATACCCACTAATGCATTAAAATGCAACACTCAAAAACCAGCAAGGAAAACCCTATCAAAGCAAAAATAAAACTTGTTGGTCATGGTTTATGAAACCTGAAAATATTCAGAAGACATTTGATAAATTATGTTAATTCTTTCAGGGAAACCATAAAAATCTTCTGAACATAAAATGTCTTGGACAAAGAATTTTTCTTGATTTTCAACCAAGTTTGTATAAATTAAAAAATAGTGTCCAAATCCACTCAGTATATATATATATATATATATATATATATATATATATATATATAGTTTACAATCAAACCTCCTGACAAGTGGATACCATATCTGCAAAACTCTCAGTTAGGACAGGTAAGTTGAACATTTAATTTTATTTGTTGCTATTAATACTCTTTCTCTTGCTATCAAACACTTTAGTTACAAAGACTGCTTGCCTTAAAAGTGTTATTCTTCAGAATTATTTTAATTTTTTTTGCAAGCAAAACCAAATATTGAATTAGAAATAATTATTACCCCAGTCAAATATTGAGCACTTTATCAAAATAAATTCTGTTCACCTTGATATATGTTAACTTATATAATTATAATAATATAGCTGTTAATATATATTTATTTTTTTCTTATGCAGTCTTACATTAGAACATGCACATATCCACTAAAAAATTGTACATTTTTTGTTTCAATGTCAAAAAAAGGAAAACCTTTTTTAAAATGTCTCATCAGGTGGGTAATCAAGAAATATATATATATATATATATATATATATATATATATTCTGTATAATTTGGCAGCATATGTTCATTTAAATATGTCTGATTAAACAATTTAGACATGTGTTTGTTTATTTTCAATAATATCCTTTCATAATCAATTCATAATATAAGCTTTGCTGTTTCATGATTAAAGAGAGAAAGGAAGTTATCAGGGTTGCATTTATTTATTTTTATTTTCCGAGCACTTTCCATATATTCCAATATCATCTTCAAACAAATAATTGTATTTGTCTGAAGTAAATTTTTGTTTTTGTGGTTAAACCATTAACAGTTCTGGTCATGCATAAAGTCCCAAATAGTGATTTTAAAATTTTTCTATGTTTTAAAAATTTTAATGTAAGGGGGTTAATTTGGTTAAGAATTGAATTCTTGTTAGGAAGTCATAGTTGACTTATTTTTTTAAAAAAATGGATAGCAGCTCAGATTGAGGAATCAGAGAGCAAAAGTTCAAATTCCAGTTGAATTACATTCACTTATGTGCTAATACCCTTGGGAAAGGTATGAATCCTCCTCTTCTCCCCCAGCTATGGGTAAATAGTAGGACAGACAGGGTTATATAGCCTTGGATGGCAACTGGTTTACCGCAGAAAGAAATAGTAAACTACTGCAGGAAAAAATCCGCCTTATCAGTCATGTATCGAAAGATACATGATTGCCTAAGTATGTATCATGCATGGCACATAACTGACTGTTTAGTTTTAACATAGATATTTCTAGAGAACTATATATTATAAACATTTCAGAACATTTGTACTATATTCATAATTAATTTTGTTAAGTGTTGGTTTTAATCTTTTAATAAAGATAGATTTGAGTTTCTACTTTTTACATTCTTGTGAAGTATACAGGTATTGTCGACTAATATTCTTCTAAATTGTGAATGGGGACAGGAATGTCTCTGCAGATGTTGTGCAATGGATGATGAATCATTCATGTGTAGGGTGAGTCATCATGATAATATTATTTTAGAATAACTAACAAATACATTCACTTTTTTGTAAGAGCTGCAATCTCCCAAGGGACATTTAAATTGATATATAGTGTTAGTTTTCTACAATACGTCAGTTGATGGGGAGAATTTACTATGGATGATTAAGTTAGTTGTATTAAATTTAGAATAGTATACAATTAGATTTATTTTTTTACTGGGATCTGTAGGGAATATATTAGTATTTATAAGTTTTTTAGGATTTTTTTCATCTTGTTTATATTTAAAAATGCATCTGATTATGATATGAAAGATTGATATATTTAAGGTGATTTGAAGGAGTATTGTGTTCTATTTGATTTATATTAAAATTAGTAAATAGATTGCCTTATTTGTTCATCAACAGTGTATTTAGATAAGTCATTATTAATAAGAGTTTGTTTAATGTTTTTTAGTTTGCTGTAGAAAATCTTTTTTGTGGTTTAATTAACTTTAACATGGTTTATTAAATTTTGTATAATTGCTGTTTTGCATTCACTTTTATAATTAAGAGTGCATGAGTTTATGCTAGTAGGTTTTTTATATGGGGAGGTAGTGAATGTATTATTATTGGAGCCTATCAATATATCAAGAAAAGGAATTATATTATTATTATTAAGTTCATATGTGAATTTAAGGACTGGGTTTTTTTTTATTCTTGTTGTAGTTCATGTATTTCATCAATGTTTTTTTACTAAGATGAGGATATTATCAACATATCTTATATAGTTGGAGGGTTTTTTTTTTAAATTACTAAATATATTATTTTCAAGGTTAGCCATATAAAAGTTACTAAAAGTTGGACCCAGATCTGAACTCATGGAAACACCATCATGTTGTACATATATATTGTTTTTGAAGTCAAAGAATGGAACTTCAGTAGTACACATTAAAAGTAGTTTCCGTAATATGTTGGGTTTAATTTTTAATGGTGGGAGAGATAGATTACTGTATATATTGCTTATAATTATTTTAATTGTTTTTCTAACTGGCACATTGGTGAAGAGATTTTCCACATCAAGGTTTCATTATCAGGATTTTGTGTCTTTAGGATTTATTAAGAATTCAAGAGTTGATTTGAGGCTGTATTTACTTGGAATGTATGGCATAATAAATTGGTTAGTGATTCTGGTTAGTTGATAAACAGGAGTGGGGATTTGGGCTATAATAGGATGGAGAGGAAAGTTTGGTTTGGGTGTTTTTATGATTCCATAAATATAACCCAGTTTATAATCACCAATTATTTTGGTAAGTTTTAAATTATCTTGTTCTATATTATTGGCTGTTATTAGTTTATTGATTTTCATGTATAATGTATATGTATAGAACTAATTGATTTATTTTTTAATCTGGCATTTATATTACTTCAAATGTTATTTTTAGTGGATACCCATTTTTGAATACCCCCCTCTTTTTACACAGTGTGTATTACATCTGCAATTCTGTACACTTGAGAAAACTCAATAAAGATAATGTGCTCACTGGCAGGGTTCAAATGTGCACCCCACTTTGTAGTAGAAACCAGTGCCTGATCCACATCTACTGGCTTGTGTATTCAAGAAAACTAAAAAAAGAAAATCCTGGAGAACACATTTTCTTTTACTAAGTTTTCTTGGTTGTGCAGAGCAGACAACATAATACACACTGTTTAAAAAATGGTACATCTATTCAAACATGGTTATCCACTAAAAATAATAAATTGAAGATATATATATATATATATATATGTGTGTGTGTGCGTGTGTGTGTGTGTGTGTGTGTGAGAGAGAGAGAGAATTACAAAAAATATTATAATCAAGTTGCCAACAAAATGAATCCTAAAAGATTGCCAAAAGCTTAAATCACTTAGGTAGGTTTACTATATATTCTAGTTTGAGAAATATATCTCCCAGTGATATATGATACCAGTTTTTTTTGTGCTTGTTTTTATGAGTGCATCAGTCCTGAATTTTAAAGGATGTTGGGGGGATGAAAGCATTTTATCATATAAAAAAAAACAAAAGCCTTGAATAAAAATTGAAGACTATCGCAGTGTGAGATTTGGAAATTATGGTAAACCTACTTACAGTTGAATTTCAGGTGTTTTACTCCTTTGGGAGAATTTATTCAAAATTGTTTTTATTCCCAAAACTCTATCAGACAAAATCTGGAAATCAATCCTACCAGACTGACCACGAAATTAAAAAAGAAATACTAACTCTTGCAAGTCGAATCCATTACATTCACTTACATGCTAATACCCTTGGGAAAGGTATAAATCCTCTTCTTCTTCTTCCACCCCCCCACTGCTCCAGCTATAGATAAATAGCAGGACAGACCAGGTTCTATAGTTTTGGATGGCAACTGGTCTACCACAGAAAGAAATGGCAGCCTACTACAGGGAAAATAAAATATGCCTCATCTGTCATGTTTCAAAAGATACATGATCACCTAAACATGTATCATGCATGACACAATAACTAAACACATAACTAAACTCTTGAAAAGTTTGATACAAATAATATTTGGCATTTCACACACACTCACACTGAGCTGAAGCAACATTTATATTCATTTAGTCTTCTAACTTATCCAACTATAAATAATAATGCATGTTTTCTTTGAGAGAAATTTCATTTTAGATTTACTTGAACATATTTCAAAATATAAACTTTAAGTCATTTTACTCATGATTTTAGTTAATCGTCTCACATGTTTCTTGACATCCTGCTTTTTGTTTTATATCTCTTTACTGATGTACGTATATTTCACTTAAATTATTCCATCTATTGTTTCCTCTTGTTTCATTTCCTTTTCACTGCACTGAATTTTGTCTCTTTTCTATGTTCTTTGAATAAATGTTTCAGAGAACATTGGAATTTAAATTCAATATTGGGTTTATTATGTATATTTACTGAATAATTTTCTCACTTTTGCATAAATGTCCCAGACATGTTTGGACAAAGATTTTTCTGTCTATATTTTATAAAAGAAAGTATAAAATGTATATTCAGTTAAAAATAAAAATTAAAAAAGCCTTATTAATGGAATAGCTGAAAGTACTCAGATATATAAAACGTTTGGACAGTTTTTGCTCACTTTGTCCGGAAAAGAAAACACTTATATGAAAACAGAAGAAATTTCATAAAAGGTTTCAGTCAGTTATGTGCCATGTGTGATACACGCTTAGGTGATCATGTATCTTTCAATACATGACTGATGAGGCAGATTTTGTCCCTGCAGTAAGTTGCCATTTCTTTCTGTGGTAGACCAGTTGCCATCTAAGGCTACAGAACCTGGTCTGTCTTGCTATTTACCCATAGCTGGCGTGGGGGGGGGAGAAGAAGATTCATATCATTCCCAAGGGTATAAACATGTAAGTGAATGTAATGGATTCAAGTGGAATTTGAACTTGGCTCTCCGATTCCTCAATCCAAGCCACTATCCATTATTCCACCATCCCTCCCATTTTTAAGATATACAAAAAAAAAAGCTTAAGATATACAAAAATAGAAAGGGATTTAAGACAAGGATATGTCTTCCCACTGAACTTATTCAAACTATACTGTGATGCAATTATGATTCATTATTGGTGGCCACAATCCTAACAACATAAAATATGCAGATGACACAGTGTTGATAGCAGACATGGAAAGAAAACTACAAAAGCCCTTACAGAAGGTAGTGAAGGAAAGCAAGAAGAAATGATTAAATATAAACTCCAAGCAAACAGAATTCATAATTGTTAGCAAAAGGATGAACTGAAAATGCAAATTACAAAATCAAGCAAGTAAAAAAATTTAAATATCTGGTAAGTCTTTTTAACAGGAAAGTGTGATACTGAAATCCAAAGATGCATTGGGATAGCCAAAGTTGCATTCCAAAAGCTAAGCCCAGTGTTAAGAAACAGAAAAAACATTGTTAGAAATAAAGAAAAAAGAACTGAAGTTATGTGATATCTGTCCTCTTATATGGTAGTGAATACTGGACAGTCTCCTCAAAGATGAAGAAGAGATTTGAACCAACAGAAATGTTCTGTAGATGGATGCCATAGACTGAACATATGAACACTGACAAGGTTTTAGAGAAATTGGAAACAAAAAAGAAACTTATATTTAACATTAGGAAAAGATAGTTTAAATTTCTGTGCCACATAATGAGGAAGGAGGACTTGGAAAATGTGATACTCACAGGACAGATTCAGAGCAGATAGAACAGCAGAAAACAATGCATAACATACTTAATCAGTAAATGGATGATGTAACAGGGTTTAGGAGAAATAGTAAAAAGACAAAAAATTTTAAGAGCTACAAAGGACAGGAAATTGTGGAGAGCCATGATCACCTACATCATGAGGGAACTTGGTACATAAAGATGATGATGTGTTGATTGTTCCCAGGAGAGGAGTTAAAATTTTCCATATGTTTTTTCCTGTTTTGTGGGAGCACTACCAATAATTGATATAATGAGAAGAATTAGGATGCCTGCTTTGTAGCAGACTCCATAAATTTAGGGTATTTTAGGGTGAGATTCTATTAGTTTATATCATGATTTGTTCTCATTATTAATTAGATTTCTAATTGCTCTATTAAATATTTTTGTTTCAATAATTATTTTGTATTCATTTATTTTTCTTATATTTTGGTATCATTGAGCAAATAAATAAATTTTATCACTGTATGTGTTCCTATTCATCATAATCCCAAATGTGGATTTCCTTTTTTTTTTGGTTTTCTTAGTGCATTTAAATGTCTCTTTAGTAAAGTTATTTCCTTGCTTGTTTCTAGAGTGGCAGTAATTATTCCTTGAATGAAGTTTTTGATGAATTATGTGTCATTTTGTCTATGTTTCTTAAATATTTTATCAACTTGTTCTCTTTTATGAGTCCCACTAGCAAATTTTAAGTCAAAGATAAAGGCTTCCAGTTCAGTATTGGATAGATTTATATCAGGTTTGGTCTTCAAATGTATTTCTAACTGCTATTGAAACACAGGATGTTGAGTTTACATTGTAATTTGGTGATTTGATTGTTACTTATATATTTTATCATCTGCTGTAAATAAGCCATTTCTGATTTTTTTAATTTAATATTTTTTAACATTTTTTTTAACCTTTATGAGCAGATGTTCTATTATCACAATGTGGGATAACAATATCAAAAGTGATGGAAATGTGAACAAAAAGAAAAAGAAACTAAATGAAATCTGCCAGAATATATGCACAAAAGCTGTAGTTAAAAAAATTTTTTAATTTAAATTTAAAATTCTCAGTGTCCACTCTTCTTTGTGCACATGTGTAGTTGTGTCAGCGTAAATATCCCTTTAGTCTGGAGAAGACCTAAATGACAAAACATGTCACACAAAAATGTTTTCACTTTGTCATAGTTTTTGTCCATAAAAAATATTATATGTACATAATATCTATCTATCTATCTATCTATCTATCTATCTATCTCCATATATATATATATATATATATATATATATATATATATATATATATATATATATATAATATTTATTCCCATTACTAAACATTTACAACTGAATTACATATACATACAATCTGATGATATACTTCATGCTTATATTTAGTATACATATTTGTATTGTGTCGATCTTGTCTAAAAGTTTGGGAAATGTAAACAGATTTGATCAATCTGTTCATTTGTCACGTTATTTGGTCTTTTGCATGGCTTACTGGATATTTTTACACATCTCTTAAAATCATTCCCATAAGAAATAAATTCAATTTCTACCATTTTTTTTCTTTCTTTGAGGAATGATTTTATGTCTTATCACTTGAATGGCACCTGTTATGTATGTATGTGTATTAATGAATATAAATATAGATTCATTATTGCATTCTATATTTTTGTATGCATAGGCACCCATACTTATGTATAAATGTACATAGATATTTTCTCATATATATGTATAATGCAAACAAGCATTAAATATATACATTAATGTAATAAACAAGTAACCAGTTCAAACATTTATATACAGAAATTTGTCTACTCATTCACCACACAGAAAGTAAGTGTTCTTTACTTGGCTACATTTGTTTTTGTTTCTTTATCATAGAGATAAATAAATAAATATACCTACATACAATTGAATTATGCTGGCATCTAGCCAATAGTTCTTTTCTTATTCAGGTAACCAATAAACACAAATGCTATTGTTTTGAAGAAAAAAAAAAGAAACTCCCCAAAAATGTTTGCATGGTATAAAAATGTTTTATAAAGAAGGAAATGAGGCAGTAAAAAACAAACAAAACTTTAACAATAGTTTGCTTTTTTATTTTTTTATCACTAAAAATTGTACATATGAAATTGCCTTTTCCTTCTTGTCTCTAAACAATAATTTTCACCTCTGCTAATCTATGTTCAAAATGTAAACTTTTTTCACAAATATCAAACAAAATTGGTGCAGCCATTATTTATAAGGAACATTTGTATTCCTATATTTGGCTAAAAAACTTTAATATACATACTTTGATACTCCATTATATAGTTAAAATTAAAATTCCCCAAAATAATATTTCTGAAGACAAAAAAGTAATTCAAATATTTCAAACCTGGATATATCTAATAAAAATATAGATAAGTTAAGTATACAAAGAAATTTTTACCAAATTTTGCAGAAACATTTTTTTTTATATTAATTTCCATCATGTGTACTGTTGGAATGATAATTTTCTTTCTTGGAAAAAAACTTATTTCCCAAGGTTTATACAGCTGTGATGAAACATAGGTTGTTAAAAAAAAAAAACTTATATTCAAAAGATGAAATTTAAATTCCAAAGTATCAATTATAGGTTCATCAAAAGTGTGCATAAAGCTAAATATTAATTTCTTTTCAGCTGGGAAACTATAATTCATAATTTAATGATCTATAATTTTAATATTTTGTGAGTGTATTTTATTGATTTCTTTATTTCTGATGTAAAAAAGGTTTTGTGAGAATATACATAAAACATTAAATAAAATCTGTTTGAAAATGACCTTGTAATATATTGAAGAATATTCACACAAAAGGCTTATATGCATATTAAAAAATGTATTGCAATAATTTCTTGTCATTGTTTGTAATTTTGTGACTACACATTCCCTTCACACAAATATATAAGGTTCACAGATACTTTTTTCATTTATTTATTCTTTTTGGCAAAGGTGTAGGCAAAGAGGCAGAAAGGAATAAAAAAAAATGTATATGCAAATGCAAAAGTGACAAATACAAAAGTAGCCTTAAACAGAAAAATAGAAACTACTCCTTTTTAATGAGTGAAAACAGATAACAAATGCAGAAGACCAGTTTTCAACTTGCCAGAGAAAAGATTTGCTTTCAGTGCTAGAATCTGGCCAGCTGTTATTAAGTCCACTTTAAGAGGAAGGCAGTCAGTTTCAGCCTTGTACTTTTCTTAATACAGATGATAAATAATGTAAGATGAAGAAGCTGACACTTAGAGGAGAAAGATAGTCTGACTTGACCATGAGTGAGAGAGCATGAACTGAAAGTTTGATTAGTCCTTGGAGGCTTCCTTAAACACAACCTTTCACCTTAAACATATTCAGCATTTGATCTCTTTTGTGTCTACTAGCAGACTGTTTATTCTACTTTTCCAGTTTCTTGTGTAACCTTTCCTCTCAATGTTTTAGCACTAGACACTTTTCACATCTACATTACCTTCACTGACAGAGCCATTTATTCCACACCTCAGGGATACTCTTTACAGAAGTGTTTTTCACACTTTCATTCACCAAGACTCCATGATAAACTAAATTCCAACTTGACTGGTTCATCAGCTCCCCATTTCTGATATTCTTCTCACATCGACTTGAAATCAACAACCCTGATCCTCCTTTCCCTGACCTCCTGCTTACAATTGGGAGTTCTTCCAGTTCTATGGTTTCCTATAATTTTTGGCCAGATATACACTTCTGGCATCTTTCTGCTTCTTTGCTTATTTGTTCTCACCTCTGCCATGAATGCCAGAGTCACACAATATCTATGCTAAGTATTAGGTTGGTGCAGAAATCATGTCATTTTCTCACATATGTTACTATGTGAGAAAACGACATTATTTTTGCACCAACCTAATATCATTGTGGCTTTAAGTTACAATTCAACAATTCTGAAATGTAAAATTGTTTTACTAGATAAAGTAGTTTTCTTTATCCTGTTTATGATTTGAAGCAAATGCCATTAAGGAAATACAATTGTTTGAGACAGAAAAAAACATTTATTCAGCAGAAAAAATCTCTTCAGTCATAAGTACTTCTTTTCTGAATTTCTTTGATAAATCAATCACAGGCCTTTCTCATCAAATGCAATTCTTACATTTCTTCATAAAAAAAATATTTACAACAATCACAATATTAATGTAAGCTTCTGTGGGACTTTTCTATATATACATACATATATCTTTATATATATATATATATATATATATATATATATATATCTTTATAGCGAAATATATATATATATATATATATATATATATATATATATATGAATGATAGGATAAAGAACAAGTAGGAAACAGATCTCAATCTGACATATTTCACTTTATTAAAGCTTTGTCAAAGATCGATATATGATTCCTATCCGTATTTGATCTTCTACTCATCTTCTACTCTTTGTTAAGACAAATTGAATTCTTCAGTCACTGGCATGTTTATCTAAAAATAAATATGTCTAAATTCACCTTCATCCCTCCTGTGCTCCAATGGCTTAGGGGTAAAATCTCCAACTGATACCAAATCAGTCGGGTGTCAATCTTGGCTTGAGGCAATTGGACGTCTGGCCACACTGATGAGCTGTGAAAAAGTGGAACAGTCTGTCTCTGGATGACTATATATATATATATATATATATATATATATATATATATATATATATATATGTGTGTATTCTAAGATATAGTGTATCTGTAGAGGAGACAAAATGACTAAAAAGAGAAAAGAGCAAAAACTATTCTTAGCTGACACATTTCATCCTCTGTGGGACTATATCAAGGCAATGTAGGATTTATTTTGCTGCACGTGTTTATATACAAAGGCAAGGATGTCATTGGTTTATCAAAGCTTTTAATACAATAGCAATCTAATCACAATCTAAACAATATTCATTTATAAAACTAACAAATTCTGAAATATTACTCACTCACTCACTTTACTTTTTGCCAGATTTTGAATTATGACACTTTGTGTCCTCCACATGCTTTAACTGACTTCTCAACCACCAGATGTACATTCATGAACGTTCTCAAATTAATAGTTTTTCCTCTTCTTTGTTTATATATATATATATATATATATATATATATATATATATATATATATATACATATATATATATATAAAATGTACTCTTATTACATACTTATTTATTTTTATTAAGTCAAACATTATTTTTAGTGGATACATATATTTGAAATAGATGTCCCATTTTGATTTTAAATAATGTGTAGTAATAAACATGTCTGATTAAAAATAGATTTTTGAACTCTTTAGAAATTACATACTTACATATAGTATGTGCTTACACACACAAGATAGAATATGTATTATGCATTTTGTGTCCAAATATATAACTACAAATAATCTTGTGTATAATTTCTGAATCAATGCCGACTATATATTTCCATGAAATATTAAAATATTTCTGCAAAAATGCATCTAAATTTATCCATTAACATATACAGATGAACTAACACATGCCTGTGCACACACACATACACACACATACACACACATACACACACCCGCATTATATATATATATATATATATATATATATATATATATATAAGCAGGTACCTCCCAAGCTCCACTAAAAAATGAGCATAGATGATGAAAAGATGTCCCAAACTTAATAAAAATGGTTCAAAATTTTGTTTTCCTTGTATAAGTGGTGGATCATAAATTATTATAGGAAATTTTAGCATTATTTTTGTGATGAAAAACACTTTAATTTGAAAATTCTTGCAAAAATCAAATAATTGTCAAATTCTAATGAAACATTCAGGACTTATTCACAGATTAATTAAATTTTTTTAGAAATTTATCTTTTTTTTTAAAATCTTGCTAAAAACATTTTTTTTACATCTGTATATATATATATATATATATATATATATATATATATATATATATATATATATATATATATATATATATATGTGTGTATATATATATAAAGTAGTTATTCTGAAATACTATTGGCTTAGCTCACTTCCCAAAATCAGACAAAACATAAAATTTTGGTATGGAATGAACTTATTCGTCTGGCTGAGAACTTTTCATTCACCACCACCCTCCACAGGCACAAATACATACACATATATAAGCAATTGATATATATGCACTGCATGATGTATTAAAATGTGCATTAATGATATATATATATATATATATATTTGCATGTACTACCCATACTTTATAGGCTCCATGTTTTCAAGGTATTGAAAATGTTTCCTGGAAGCAATTTACCATTTTTAGATGCATTCAGGTGTTAGAATATTAATATTATATTATTGTGGTAGTTTTTTTTGTTTTTTTTTTAGCAGTTTATAATCCCTGATTATTTGAACACTCCCACCCTAACCTACTCTGTTCTCATAACTGGCTTGCTGCCCCGGAGATATGCAATAAACTGAGTTGGTGAATTAGCAAACAAAAAATTTAACCAAATTTTCAGTTACATTTCCTAATGTCTAAAAAAGAACTTGCTTAAAAGAAATCACAGCAGCAGGAAGAACAACAACAACAACAACAACAAAAATACTAATAATAATAATAATTCAGCAGTTAAAATAAGAGGAAAATTATATAAACAACTTATTTTCTGTTTAAGCTTTTTCTTATTTCTTAAATGTTCATGTGCACACATTAGTTTGGAAATAATCTCTCAAATGCCATGCTGAAGGGATTAGAAGCGGAATTTGAGTAGAATATATTATGTCATTTTTTTAAATATTGAGTTTTCAAAACATTTCAATTATGTAGCTCTGTGGCTTGGGCAATAAACTATCACACTCTAGTATGTGTGTTATTCAAGCTTTCATGGAGATGAGATGATTCTCTGATGAGTGGACTCTGTCCATTATTAAGAAAAGTATTAATTTTGAGTTGAATCACAAAATTTATGGCTCAACTAGTTTTACATTCCATATTTGACATCAAAAGATATCTTCCCTTACATGAGAAGAGTAAACGGAAAATTTTGCTTTTCTGTCCAATTATGCACAGGATTTTATGTCTAGATTTTTTTTTTAATCATTTCACCCCAAGAAAAGAAGGAATGCCACCTGTAAAAGTCAGAGAAAAGACTGGGTATAAGGGGTAGGATTGAGGAAAGCATAAAAAGAAGAACAGGGATCAAGGCATCAGAAGATGACGACTGACATTGCATTTAAATTGTTGAAGATTATAGTACCTGGGAAGCAGATAAACAAAAAGATGTTCCCAGATGGGAAGTGTAGGAAAAGAAACAGTTGTAGTAGAAGTGGTAGTTACATTTAACTATTTTAACAGTAAAAGGGTGGGACCTAAATGCCAATCTAGTAGCACACTTAAATTCCTGTAGTTGGGGCACCAGAGAAAAAAAGCTTCTCAGAGCATGGGCCATTAAAATATTTGTAGAAAAGACAGAGGGAATTGATGTATGAGCTGCAAACAATTTTTGGAGAAAATATGGCTGACTTAAAAAGCTAGATATACTGGATAGTTTTCCAAGAATGGTCAGCTTCTGATATGATTTAGCTATTAAGACACAGGAACTGATAAAAGGATTGTGGACACTACCAATTCATAAATTTCTCAGATATATTGAACTAGCATTAACCTTTAGTTTATAGACATACATTATAAAAACAATAAAAAAAATGTTTTCATGTTCTCTTGTTTATCTTTTAATTCTGGTAAGATGATTTGTTGTTGGTGGAAGCAAAAATAAATTTTAAAATGATTTAAAACCAAAGCATGCTGTTTTTATTCAGAAATTCATTTTGTGTCAAGAATATTCAATACACAGTGAAAAATGCATATTATCAGCTTTGACAAGGATATAGGGAAAGAGATATTATTTGATGATATGTATGCAAATAAATCAAGGATTAGTCTTGATTGTATTCCACATCCAAAGGAAGTTCACATAAATCAGCACATCATGTTTCTAATTCAAATCAATGTGTCTGATTCAAGTTAAAGAAAAAACATTAACATGAATAATTGAATCAACTCATGAAGACTTTAAACCTATTAAGAAAATGCAAGTATGATGTTTTTTGACCAGAATTGCACCTTATTTTGAAGGGAATCTGAACCCAGTTGGCAGAAACTATTTGCAATGAGAAAAAGACTCTTTTAAAGAGGAGCATTTTATCATGAGTAAGATGTTTCTCTTCTATCTTTACTTGCATCCTGTAATTTCTTGTAATTAAACCTAGAATTTATTTGCAATAGATTCTATAGTATTTATATATAGGAATGCATAAATATAACATATATATATATATATATATATATATATATTAATCGAGTTCACCTTAGACAAGGTAGCAAAGTGATTAAGACACAAGGGGTTAATGGGTATGAAAGAATTAGAAAAAAAGAAACATTACTAAGGAGTGAGAACAAAAGAAGAGTAAACATAAAGACAGGAGATAGCAAGTGACATTGCCTTTAAATTTTTGAAGATTAAAGTTGAGTGGAAAGCATGGAGCTAGATGAAAGTTCCATAAGCAAGAAGTCAGAAAGAAGAAACTGTTAGCATAGGATTTAGTTATATATAGCTGACTGAACTGTAAATTGATGAGACCTCATCACCAGTCTAGTTCTGTGCTTAAACTCATAAAGTCTAGTTACTATAGCAAAGAGTATTTATAGAAAAGGCACAGGGAAGCAAATTTACAGCAGTGGGAAAGTGGCTGAAGTTGAGACACCAGATCAGGACCTATAATATTATTAATTCTGCTTTGAATTTTATCAAGGACCTCTAAATATATGGCAGGAGCACTGAACCATATGTGGCAGCAATATTCTAATCATGGATGAATGGTAGACTTATAGATATGTAAGATAGATTATGGTTAGAAAAATTGTCTAGCATGATACAAGGAGCCACATTGCAGTGGATACAATATAGTTTTTCCACTTAATGTTACCTGAGGTTAACATCAGCCGTTCTTATGGAAGGCAGAAAGGTCTCTTTCAGATTATTAAAAGAGAGCAGTTTAATTTTGGAGGCTTTAAAATGGATAAACCATTCGTTGCCCCAGTTAACAACAAACTGAAGGATGTTTTTGACATCTCCCACCAATTTAACCTTATCGAACTGATCAGACTTAATATCAAGACAAGAGTTAATGGTTGTCATCAGCATAGATACCAAGTTGAGATCTGATGTCATTGGGAAGGTTGTTAATGAAAATTAAAAAACAAAATAGGACCAACGATAGAGCCCTGGGAGAGACCTGCATGTTTCAATCTGAAGCAAGTCAGTAAAGCTAAGATGCAGGATTTTACTGAGATTAAAATACAGGATTCATAACAAAATTGGTATTGCATTTAAATTTTTTGAGATTTTCCTTGACTGGAAAGCAAGAAACTAGAAGAGATTTTGACAGGGGGTAGAAGAAATGATTAGAACAGAAACTATGGTTAAAGTTAATTTCAACAATAAATTGATGAGAATTAACTGCTGATGTTACTGAGTAGTCAAAATCTATTCATACTTCTGCAAATGTATACATGGATATAAACCTTTTAATAAAATAAGTATATATGCACAAATATAAATTGTATGTTTTTATTTATCTAATCAATTTGATAGAATTTTGCACTGAAGTATTTATAATTTTTATTACATTATTTTGCTCAATAAATGGAATAAATACGTTAATAGAGCCATTCCTATAATTGCACACTCCTAATCTGTCAGACAAAACTGAAATTACTCTTCATTATCATTTTCAAAGAAATTCTTTCATCACTCAAGAACAACATGTCATTCAGAATCAGTCTATTGTTTCTGTTATTGTCAACATCAATTCCTCTATTAAGTACAAAAATTACAGATGTAATCCCTATTATTATCATTTATATTGTTATTATATAATTATCTTGAAAGTTTCCCTTTCTTATTTGACAAAGAACTTGGTGTATGTTTTCATTCCCAAGAAAATAGTATTTTGAAAGAATTTTTTATATTTTGTACTGTCTCAGCATTTAATCAAGAGGAGTTAACTCTGCAATAACTATGTCATCAGTTGTAAAGTTTAATGGGTAGTTTTTGATAGTGAGCACATTTATATGAAGGGAAAAATAAATGGAGTGCTTCTGCTTTCTCCATGGTTGCCTTCTGTGGTTAAAAAATCTATTCGGCACTACTAATTTACTCCTATCTGGAAGAAGAAGAGCAGATACATGTATTTTCCAATGGGAATTAATGCAAGTGAATTTTCCCTGTCGATCATGTTTATATTAACCTCATGTTATACATTTATATGCACCAGTTTTAAAATTTACTGAAATTATCATTAATCTATTTTGACTTTTTACATATTTGTTGTTTTTATTAAAAATGATGGATTTAGTGTCAGTAATTCTAAATACGAAATATGAATAATATATACACAGTTCTAGTTAATATCATATACCTAAGTTATTTGAATTTTTCATTGTTTTACATAATGCACTATATCAGATTTTATTAGACTAGTCAATTTTGTTTTCACCATAAAAGTGATATTAACCAACTAGTATTTGTAAAATTTGCAGTATATACTTATAGGATAATTATACCAAGTGGATTTCAGCTTATCTGTTTTGATGTGAAACATTTACAGTAATTTATTTCATGGTGTGAGATTTTATTATGCCACTCAAGATGTGTTTATTATTTTGGAAATATATATAATAGTATTGTTATTGATATTTAGTTTTTCATTTTAGATATCAAAAGATTGTCATGGATTGTAAGAAAGATATCACCTGAATAGAAACAAGATATTTTCAATTATTTATTGAGTGATGGGAAGTCAACATTTGGAATTGCAAAAATGTTAACTAGAAATCACAGAACAACCAAAAAAGAAACTGAAAATATTAACAAAATATTAACAAGCATTTGAGAAAAATGAAAGTGGTAAAAAGCAGGAAAAGTTGCTTGTCCAACAAAAAATATTTTAAGAATTTGGTGTTGCAAACAAAGAAAACATGTTGATGATGAAGAACGATAGGAAACTTAACAAAATACCATTTTACAGTAAAGATTCCAAAGAAAAAGAAATGAAGAAATACATGAAACCAGATTTTTCAGCAGTTGTTTTGGTAATAAATATAAAGCTACATTTGTTAAACCTGATGATTGAGATAGAATTTGGCCATTTCATGGAAGATAACCATGAAGAAGTGAAGGAATGTTTGCAGCTAGTATTGTAGACAGTAAAATTATAGATCCCTTTAAAGTTTATATTATCAAGATAAATGCAGAGAAAAACATTTTAAGTTTGCACATAATATGTTTTTTGAGACATAAAGCTTTAATCTAAAGTGCACAGTGGGGCCCAGATAAATTCAGAATTTTTATGTGGTAACAGCACTGTGATGTCAGAGCATAGCAAGGTTTCAAGAGCCATTAGATTGTACTAAACCTCAGTAGCTGTCTGGCGATTGATGCACAAGGTGCTTAGAAATTGACATGTCTTCAGAATATGATTGTTGAGCTGCTGTAGAGAACCTTTGTGCCAGTGGCAAAGCCAAGGAAATCATTGAATGGTTTAAATTCTCTAAAACCATGACCTACAACCTTGTAAAGGCGTATGGGGTTTCAGATGACAAGGACAATTTCAGACCAGAATGCATGACACATAAGAATTGCACTGTATGACCAGGATGCCTAAGTTTGTTACCAAGGTTGTCAAGGAGAACCCCAGCAAAAAGCAGGAAATGGGTACCAGCAGGCAAACAATTGGGCATATTGTCAAGGAAAACTTTAACTATAAATCTTATGTGCTCAAGAGGTGCCACCATATCACTGATCACCTGGCTTCTGGCACCCCTAATCACCAGACTACAATTCTCTTGACTATTTTGTGTGGACAGAGGTGAAAAACAGGCCCTACAACACAAAGAAAGCTCTCAAGGCAGCCATCAGGGATGCTAAGGTCTGCTCCACCTTTCAGTCACACCTAGAGAAAGTGGTGGCTGTCAATGATGGCCACATCAAATGATTTTTGTACATTATATATGTGCCTAACTGTGCATAAAATTTCATTGAAATATATTAATTTGATATATAACAAACACTGTTTTTATTGTCCATTAATTTTTTTCCAGAATTATCTGCACCCCACTGTATATTGATGTAGATGAGAGTGAAAGGACTTTAAGCAAAGATCTTTGGAAAGTAATAAAAACTAACACAAGTAATGTTAAAGTTGAAAGAATAGAAAAATTAAAAACCCACGGTAGAAATATTGATGAATATTATAGAATGCCAAGCAGATCATATTAACATATAAAATAATAATTTATTAAGATATATGAGATATTAATCAAATATATGTTTCTGTGGCTTATATTTTGGGGATTTATTTATAAATAAATATTTTTATTCGGCTTAATTTGTTTGCATATGAAAACCTGACAACCCTAAACAAGTTATTATAAATATGTTTTAATAGATAAATATATATTGCTCTTACAGATAAATATATATTTCTCTTACAGATATAAGTATTTCCTGAAAATTTTACCAATAAAAATCTCAAAATGCAAGTCATGAATTTGAGATATAAATATCAAGGAGGTACAGAAATTTAAATATCTGTGAAGCATTTTAACAAAGGATGGAAATGCAACACTGAGATCCAAACATGCACTGGACTAGTGAAAGAAGCAAGGTACTGAGAAAAGGAATAATTTTGTTAGAAGCAAAAAAAAATAGCGCTAGATTATTATGCGATATCCATCTTATATGGCAGTGAATGCTGGACAATCTCCCCATGGATGAGGAGAAAACTAGAGGCAGCAGAAATGTGGTTCTATAGAAGGATACTGAAAATTCCATGAGTGGAAGAAGTAACAAGGAAATCTCAAAGAAAATGGCAACATAAGGAACACTTATACTGAGAATTAGGAAGAGATAGCTGAAATTCCTTGGACTTGAAAAACTTAACCCTGACAGGGCATATTGAGGCAAGATAGGGGCTTACCTGACAAACCTGTGTGAATTGATGGTGGAAAGTGTAGTTGGGGAGAAAAACTGCTAAGAGCTATGCAAGATAGGAAATTGTGGAGAGTCATGATTGCCTATGTGCTGAGGGAAGACAGCACATGAAAGAGGAAGAATAACAGTTTATACTGTGAAAACATTAACTTGCTTAATAAAATTGTAGAATTATAATCTGACTGTAAAATAAAATTGCACAAAATAACTTAAATGTAGATTTACATTGGAAAGCTTACTATATTATTTTTATGACTTTTTTAATTCATAATACATTGCTATATTTTTGGAGTAAGCAAGAATGTTTTTCCTGCATATCCACAGAGAATTTATGAAAGAAACTACAACTTTGTATTTAGTTCTAAATCTAAGTGATTGAATTACTTTTAGGATGAGTTATTCATAGCATCAATACTAGTTATTTTTTTTTTTACCCTAGATTTATCTTCTGATGAGTTCAAAGAAATTCTTATCACAATGAAAATTGTTATTAATTGAATCTTTTTGTGAAAGACTGTAGTTTTTCACACCTGGGTGCGTAAATTTGCATTTATGTATAACTGCAGTATTTTAAGCAAAGTTGTCACAGTTCTTCTAATGTTATATTTGTTTAGGAGTTAATGATTTCTGCAGAGACTTTTTTTTTAAATGAATGTACATGTAAGGCTATTAGTTTGATATTTATCCATAGCTATTCTATAAAAGTGTTGTTATTAGCAGGTGATATATTGAAAAAGAAAATAGATTTATTCTATCAAAGTTTAAATAATTCATGAATTGAGGATCAAGTTAAATTAGTTTTACTCATTAGATTTTAATTATCTTTATCATAAAAAATAAATAAATAATCCAACTTAATTTTAATTTTTAAATTATTTTCATGTACAATGCTTTTATAAATACCAGCATTCAAAACAGTTTTATAAAGACTGTTTAATAGGTTTTGCTGTATAAGCATATGGATAGCCAGAAATAAAACATTGTCCCCATCTAAGAGTTGCTTCTATAGATGCAGCCTTTCATTATTTGTAGTAGCTTTTAATAAAAGAATAAGACTGGATTAAGACTTCAAAGATTTCCATGACGGCTGGCACTATTTATCACAGTGATATATCAAGTACAACAACAGCCTCTGAAGTGTATTCTTGCTTATATCAAAGAACGGTTGATCCCAGATTAGTACAGACCATGAGAATTGTTTGAGAGTTTCAAAAGCTATTGATAGTTAGCATTATGAAACGAGATCAGATGATTAGGCAGCACTTTTGACCTGAAAGATTAGAAAAGGTAATTCAATTCTACCTTCAAATATAAATTCTTTAAACGCTGAAATCTAACGAAAAGTGAATAACTCAGATACTGGTATAAATAACTTGAATAAAAGAGAATTTATTTTAAGCACTCTTTTGTATACTTAATTCACATTATTCTACATGAAGTTTCTTCTATAAATATTGTTCAAGCCAGCATCAACTTCTCAGGTTTAAGCATTTCTAAAAGAACTGTTAATTTTGCAAGAAATCAAACTGCTAGAAAATATAATGATAATAAAGTAATATTACTTGTCTAGTTAGAATTTAAAAAATAATTAGCACATCCTACCTAAAAGGAAAGTTTGTTAAAAATCTACAAAATATGGATTACATTTTTCTTTTTAGTCTTTTTGAGGTTATTGTAACATAATGTACAATTTACTAACAGATTGTGACTAAGATAAACTCATACAAAAAATATAGTTTTGGTAATTAGGTATTTCAAGTATCATTTCTATAGAGATGTGCTGGAATGTTTCCGACAAACCAAGAAGCACTTCCCAAAAACATTTGAGGTTTGGGACTTTTCAGCAAGCCTTGTAATAGCAAGAAAACATGTCACTTTTAGAAAGAACATCAAAATTGAGAAAATAATCAAGACACAGTTTGAGAACTGTGGTCAATTCTGAAAGTGATCATTATAAAGTTCATAGACACTGGACATAATTCTGAAGCCTCTTAAGACTGGGCAATAAAATCAAAGCACTGTTTCAAATGGTAACATTAGCTGTTTTCTTTGGTATTCGGTAAAGCAATCAGTAAAGCGTTCGGTTGAAATTTATAAAATTTTTATCTTAAAACAATTTTCTCAGGAAAATAAGTTTCTCAGGTTATCAGTCTTTCTAGTATTGATGGTGGTTTCCTTACTAACTTTTTGTTTGAAGAAGTGGGGAACATCAACATTTCCATTGTGATTATTTTCTCTTTGAGTTACATGTGATATATATTTTAGTTGTTACTCCTGATGAATGTTCTTTGTGATTCTGTAGTGCCAGTTCACAATTTTCAAAGAAGAATGGTCCTCTTTAAAACCTACAAGTTTCATTTTCTCAAAACCATTTTTAATCATTGATCTGTGAAAGCAGTTGTATACATGCAAAAATTTCAAATGATCAGCTTTTGTGTAGAGTACCCAAAATTGCTGTCATAAACATCGCACGTCTTCTTCATAGCACTTGGGAAAGGATTTCATGTTTGCAATCTTTTTAAATAGGCTATCAGATAAATAGTTATTTAGACTGCATATTGGATCTTAAACATAAATATGTGAAACACATAAATAGAAAAGGACTGAGTTGATTAATTCGAATTGTTTTTCCTTTTTCTCATTTTTGAATTGATAGTTATCCTTATTTATAAAAATAGCATCTATTTAGCTTGTGATTTTATTTCACTCTGTTTCTGCTAATCTACTATTGCAACAGTAATAAAATTGTTAGGTTAATTTAAGGTTTTTCTCCTTCTGCCCTGCTATATATATATATATATATATATATATATATACCTGCTCAGTTGTGAATGCTGAAAAAGAAGATTGAAATCAATTTCTATGACAATACCAAATAGAAAGAAAAGTAATGTGTTAAATTTGTAAAACGTATGTTACAATGAGAGTTGAAAAAATAATACAGAATAATAGGAAAAATAAAATTTCATGAAACACTATCTTCTCATATTTATAATAGCCAGTCAGGGTTGAATATTTGTTTACTTTTTTTTAATTTCTTGTCTTTATCTTAAAACATATATACACTTTTATAAACTTCTTGGATCATCTCTCACATACACACATACATATATACACTGTTCACATGTTCTTTTCATTTGGCAAAGATAGTTTGTCCCACCTTCAAAGTAGTTTTGTTGTTTATAAATTTAGATGTCAGTGTGTGACTGACTATGGAGGGCAGACCAATCAACATCTTGAGACATGAATTTGACAACACATGCCTGTCAATATTAGATGAGGTGTTGCAAACAGCAGCACATGCTTGACTCAAACAGCTTGTGAGTCATCTATCAGGCAGCATTTAATAGATAACCCTATATGTGCTGTCAAGTACATGGATACAGCATTTACCATTTCATACAGAGCATAGTCTGCCAAACATTTGCGAATCTTGGAGACAGTGTATATAAAGTTACATTGACCATCTCTGTGTTGACAGAAAGGGAATTTTGTTGGGTTTGTTAGAAAAGTTGTGAGTAAAATTTGTTCTATTTTATACTCACTAGGAATCTATATACTTTGGTTTACTGCCATATTCTGATATTTTTCTCTCCTTTGTTTTAGCAATAAATTTCAATTTTAGTCCTTGTTCCTCATTTAACCCTCATGTATATACTTGGGTTTCACTGCGCAAATTTGTTGCATTTTGTTTCTTTAAGAAAGTACCTACATATTCTTCTGAAGGGTCATTGATTGAAAAAAAATCTTTTAAAGAATGCATTTTTTGTATATTTAAGGCAATATATATATATATATATATATATATATATATATATAAAGACATTTTTATGTTTATACATTCTTTTTATAGATACAAATATTTACTTAAATATTTGTATCTATAAAAAGAATGTATAAAGATGAAAATGTTTTAAAATAATTGTCAGGCTTTGTCCATTTCATGTATGATATATATATATATATATATATATATATATATATATATATATATATATATATATATATATATATATATATATATATATATATATATATATATATATATATATATATATATATATATATTATAAAACACAATGTCAAAAGTTTATTGTTATTCCCATACCAAATGATTAGATGAATTCCATCTGTTCAGACATTTACTAGTAGGATATATCATGCTACTTCCACAGAGTCTAATCACCCTCATTTCCTCCATATTCCAAGTGTAAAGAAACATTCCACTAAACTTCTTCCCAAGAAATGCTACTCTGTGAAATGAGTTCTTATGTGAATGCTTCCCTGGACACAAATATCTTTTTCATTCATATCATATATACCTCGTTCATCACAACCATTTTATCTGTAACTCTCTAACTTGAGTGGCTCTCGAGCCTTGTATTGGGTGAAATTTAGTTTAAAAATATAGAGTGTACCAACAGTTCCTTTGCATTTTTCATCACCAAGTTACAAGAACTAATCCATTGAAAAAGGACCTATTAAAAATTGCAATTATACAATGGCTTATACATGTTTGTAACAAAACTTGTTTTACAACAGAGATTATATTACAATTTTTTTGAATTTGTCAAATTTTACAATTAAATCTCCTGATGAATGGATGTAAACCAGTGATTCTCGTCTGTTGTGTCACAGCACACTAGTATGCCATGAAATATTGTCATGGCATACATATATATATATATATATATATGTGTGTGTATGTGTGGAAGTAGTAATGTTATAACATTAGTATTTGAATAAATGAATAAGTATTAAACTTTTTTTTCGAATAATTCTCTTTCCTATTCTTTGATTATGTTAATTTAAATACTTTGTTTTACTATACATTTTTGAAAAAGTATTTTTATTTTTTATGGGCTCAAAATAAAATATTCAGCAGTACCCAGTAAGACATTTTTTACTTTAAAAACATATATCCCACATTAGCTAAAAAGGCTTTATCAGTTTTAATGCAAGTTTCTACTTCTTATTTATATGAATTAGGCATCTCTAACACTCTAACACTAATAACATCAAGAATAAGAAGCAAGAAAGACTACACTCAACTAAAGAAATGAGGGATTGCTTATTGCACATTCAACCAAACATTGACGAAATCAAAAAATCAGCTGACACAGGTTTCACATTAAATAAGCTGCACAAATAGTTGAATAGAAAGATGGAAGTAACTAAATTCATATTTGTGTATTTTTAAAAAATCTATGGTTTTATTTCATAACATTTAAAAATTTTACTAAGTGTACTATATTTTCATTTGCTCCTAGGTGTGCCATTGCTGCTGTAGACTGATATACAATTTTGATATGAAATAAACTTATTGATTCATTTATGTACAAATCTGATTAATTAACATGATGCATCATAAAAGAGTTTTCTAGGCAAATGTTTTTTTCCCTCATTTTGAGATTTATAATAGTTAGAATTTGTGACTTTTTACTATCTGAAGTCTCCTTCATATTTTATCTCTTAACAAATCAATATTGCAGCTTTCTAATCTGCCATGTTTGATTCAAATCATTGTTGCCTAAACATTGAAAACTGAATGACAGACTTTGATTTCCAATTCACTGCCCTATACACAACTAACCTCATTATTTATAATCCAGATTTATATGTAGCTGTTCCCTAGTATGAGATATTAAACCCAAGACTTGATGATCTTCAGCAGAATACTATCACAGATTAAGCCATTCCAATAAGATACTCTACATTATATTTTCTCTTACTGATTAACTGATCTCTACCTGTCACTACTGGAAGTGAATATAGCAGCCATTTTGCTACTTATGAAGAGACATGGAGCCTCTATGACCATCATAAGTGATCACCTCAATGGCTTGATCATGATGAAGGACTCAAACACTTTCCAAAACTGAAATTGCACTAACAGAAGATTATGGTGACTGTCTGGTGGTACACCATTGGCGGTATCCATTACAGCTTTCTGAAATCTAATCAGAGCATCACAGCTGAAATTTACTGCCAGCAATTGGATGAAATGCACATACAGTTAATCAAAGTATGACTGGCACTGGTCAATACTAGAAGTGAATATAGAAGCCATTTTTCTACCACTTCCTTTTTAGATTAAATAATTGTATTCACTTTTGGATTCATTTCTTTGTCAAGGGCTATTAGTCATGATACTATGATTAAAATGAATAGTAATAAAATAGTGCAAAGGTAAATTTTGGGTTCATGCCTTTCCTGAAAGTTATTAGTGCAAAGAAGTGTATAATTTGTATTAATCTGAATGAGAACTTGGTTTATCAGTTCCCATTTTTGGATTAACAACTGTTATCCTACATTTTGAACTTACAACTCCTTCCTGCCTTGTTGGTGGTTAATAATATTCAATCATTATTATATAAATATTTTAGTTGTCTTTATTGGGAATTAAATTCTAGTATGAACTCTAGTATTGTCTTATCATTATTTCTTTTCTGTAACTATTACCATAGATCTTCTTGCAGTTAATTTGATTACATACCATGGTAATATTATGCATTATTATTTTATAAATCTGCATTGTATATTTCTGTAGATTTACAAATAAATAAATGTCTTATTCAAAGAATATACATGAAGACTATAAATTCAAAGAAAAACAAAATCCCTGCTTAAAATGATGTTTATAAGTCAAATAAATTCATATTGTTGCACTATGAATTATTTCATTATAGAATGAAACAGAAGATAATTTCTAATTAATTATTGGGTCAAACATTCAATTAAATTCAAGAAATTATTGGTAGTCAAAAAATAAGTAACCTTTATTTATATATATATATATATATATATATATATATAAGGTATAAAATGATAATTGGAAAAAAATCTTTTATACCAAACTGTCTTGTCCACAGAATTGATCTGGAAATTTAACTATATATATATATATATATATATATATATATATATATATATATTTAAAGATATGTTTGGTGGTACAAAATTTTATCATTGCCATGAATAGACAAAAATTAGTTTTATTATTACCACTCATGATAATAAAAAGTAAAAATGAAAAACAGGATAGCTAACCGAGTGGGTCTACTTCCGGTTTTTGATTTTCGCTGGAACATGTTGTTTTATTCTAGCATCTAGCCTTTGTGTCATTCTCCCTATGTAGTGTGAACTGCAACTACATTTAAAGGAATAAATTCTGACCAATACGTATGGGTCTTCCATCACATTACGCCTTATAAATAGCCATAATTGTGCTGTTAGTTTTAGTGTTGACGCTTTTACCATCCTTAGAAAGTCCCACTCAAATTACCACCTAAATGTGTTGGAGGCCATCTATATTCTATCTTTAAAGCCTTCTCTTTGTAAACAGAAGGACTTTATATTAGGCCTCCAACTAATTACCATTTAATTTTTTTTTCCCACCAATAAACTTTGTCCATTGTTTTTTTTTTATTATATAATTATATAATTTACTCTATTTACCTCAAATTAGCTCTGTTGAGCATGGTACAAAACCGGTTAGCATTTTTACTTTTTATTATCATGAGTGGTAATAATAAGACTAATTTTTGTCTATTCATGGGAGTGATATATATATATATATATATATATATATATATATATATATATATATATATGTGTGTGTGTGTATTTTTCTTTTTCTTTTGCTTAGAGAGTGGTACTGGCTCTGTGCACTGTCTTACTATAAAGGCTTCATGCACAGGGATTGCTTAATATCTGGAGACCTTTTCTGCACTTGTCATCTTAATGTAGAATTATGGCTGGCTGTAGCCTAAAAAAGGCAACTTTCATTACAATGAAGGTATTTAATAGAATCAAATTCAATGGCAATAAGGTCTCTGGAACCAGATGTGAAAGGGTCTGCCTAGCAGGTGTCTCAGGGTGCTTCACCTTATGCCTGGTTGTCATCATCATCAATTTTGATTGCTGGAATGTGTTGTATTTTACTTGATGATGAAGCAAATGTACAGCAACCTGGGAAAAGATCTTCACTGGTTGCTAAGGAGATTCAAAGATATGATATGGATGTTATGGACCTTTCAAAAACTAGATTTCTTGGGGAGGGTCATTCATGGAGAAATCTAGTGGATATACATTTTTCTAGAGCAGAAATAAGGAGGGAAAGAAAGAATCTGGTGTTGCTTTTGCCATTAGGACATCAGTAATTTGTCAGTTGGAAGAGTTTCTGATCACAATGAGAGTTCCTCTAGTATGTAGAAGATATGCAAACTTGATTGGTGCTTATGTACCAACCATAGTTTTCACAGATGAAGGAAAGGAAGCTTTTTATGATGAACTAAACTCTCTTGTTAAGAAAGTACCTGTAGCAGTCAAAATTTTAATTCTTGGAGATTTTAATGCATGGGTGAATTAATGAAGAGTTTATCAGTTCTATACGTGAAAAGCCTGTTAAAGAAATTCTCATGGAGCCTCTAACATTTGAGGAGGTTGAAAGTGCTGTCAGAAAGCTTAATGGTGGAAAGTCACCTGGAATGGATGGGCTGCATGCCAAGATTTTTAAGCATGGGGGAGAAAGTTTTTTGCATCGACTTCATTCATTGTTGCTAGATGACTGAAGCAATAACAATGTTCCGGATGACTGGAAAGATGCTGTCATGGTTATTTTGTGCAAGGGCAAGAAGGACAGGGATGACTGTGGAAATTATTGTGGCATATTGCTGTTGTCTGTTTTTGGCAAGGTGCTTTGTGGAGTTCTGCGAGATCACTTGTTGCACCACATTGCTAATGGAGCTCTTCTGGAGTCACAGTCAGGCTTTAGGGTGGGACATGACATGGTAGATATGATCTGCACAGTCAGACAACTGCAAGAAAAATCTCAAGCAAAATATGCATCTTTACCAGGTATTTGTTGACTTGACAAAGGCATTTGACACTGTAAATAGAAAGGTTTTGTGGAATATTTTAGGGAAGCTGGGATATCCCGAAAAGTCTGTTTCCATTCTTTGCTTGTTTCATGATGATATGGAAGCACGGGTTAATGTTGGTGGAAAACTCACTGAGCCAGTGACAGTTGAAAATGGAGTTAAGCAGGGTGTCATTTCAGCTCCAGCCTTGCCTGTAATTCTCTATTGTTTTTGAACAGGCTTTTAAGAGCTGTAACATTGGTATTTACATTCACTATCATTCAACAGGAAAGTTGTTTAACATCAGGAGGTTTGATGCAAAGTCAAAGGATTACTTGTCACTGCTCAGGGATTTGCTATATACTGATGACTATGATGACTATGGCTCACTCAGAAGAAGATATGCATCATCTCAAAGATGCTTTTTCTAATGCATGTACTGCATTGGAATGGACTATTAGTTTGAAAACGACAGTAGCCATATACCAACCAGCTCCAAGGAAGCCATATTGTGAACCAGGCATCTTTGTCTATGGTAAAAGGTTGAAGCTTGTTTGCGCATCTTGGGAGCATGTTACATCATATCCTTGTTATTACCTAGCAAATGTTATTTGTGATGTAGAGGTGCTAGAGAGAAGCGACTGTGATAGTGTCTAGTCCTTGATACTAAAACATCAACTTCTGTGAGTAAGTCACCTCATCAGAATGGGTGACAGCCACATTCCAAAGCAATTGTTTTATGGTGAGCTGCAAACAGGGAAGAGAAATGCCTTCCAACCTAAGATGCACTTTAAGGACTGTATCAAGGATGCACTGAAGAAATGCAACATTCCTTGTGAGCACTGGGAAGAATATGCATCTGATCTCAATAATTAGAATGAGGCTGCTAGTACTGGAAGGCATCACTTTGAAGATGAGAAAAGGAGGCATGCAAGGTTAAAAGAAACGTGTGCAAAGAGGTCCCTGTTGAACTTCCTGAAGGCACCCACAGGCAGCTCGATCTGACATATACAGATTGTGGTAGAGTGTGTTTGTCAATGGTTGGTCTAAGGAGTCACTTGAGAGTGCACCAATAGAAAGTGGCAATTGACTATAAAATCAGTGATGCCCAGCAATTGAAATATTTTATTTGTGGTCAGATATGTGGGGATCCAGAAGCAGTATATATATATATATATATATATATATATATATATATATATATATATATATATCCATTGAAGGTATGTGTGTATACCCATGAAGACACAGTTACAAATTACATTAATAATACATTTGTTTTTGTTGTGACTCCTAAACCTTTATTGAGTTTCCTTACTAAAATGTAAGGATTTCACAGAGACATTTTGAATTCTTTAGCCAGCAAACAAGAATGATAGATTAAATCCTTTTTTCTTCTTTCTCCCTATTCCTTCTTATCTTTTCACCAAATCTTTGATTACATATTATCATGGTTGGAGTATTTTTGATAACTTCAGCTTGCCTGGTGTGGCTATCAATACTGATTTGATACAATTTTTGTGACAATTCTGATTCAGGGCCATTTTTTGGCTGTTGTTTGGTCAAGAGAGAAAAATTTGAAACCATACAGAGAAGTTTTTCCAAGGAATTCTCAGTATCTGTCATTCTCTCTCTCTCTCTCTCTCTTTCTACACACAGATGCAAAAACACACACACACACACATGTGGAGGCATGGTGGAATAATGGATTATGGATTGAGGAATCAGAGAGCTGAGTTCAAATTTCAGTCAATTTCATTACATTCTAATACCTTTGGGAAATACATCTCTTATCCCCCCAGCAATGGGAAAATAGCAGGATAGACTGAGTTATATAGCCTTGGGTGGAAACCAGTCTAAGAGAAGGAAAAACTCTGAATTCAAAGCCTCTAACTATGGATAAATATTAGGGCAGTCTGGGCTCTGTAGCTATGGTTGGCAATCAGACGAGGAGAAAGATACTCTGAATTCAAATCCATAGCTGGAGTCCCTAAGATAGTCCAATGTCATTTTCAATTTTCTTCTGCAACAACGCCCTTACCAAACTTTATTGGCCTCTGCTTTTCCTTTGGACAACATCAATGGTATAAAAAGGGGAGATGTGCTGTATAGGCAACAGCCAATCTCTCATAAAAAAAAAAAAACTTTGCCTAGGCCTGCATCCTGATGATGGCATAACTCTTTGGTCACTTGAGACTGATGGATGCGGCAATATGATATATATATATATATATATATATATATATATATATATATATATATATATATATATATATATATATATATAAATAAAAAGAAATAACAGTAAGATATATAATTCGGTGTTCTTATAGATATTTTTATTTTTACAAAATAGTGCTTAATGTAAATTTACAAAGCATTAATATTATAAATTAATTGATTTAAAATATGGTTTTTCCGATATATATATATATATATATATATATATATATATATATATATATATATATCCCAAACAAGTTTTATTGAATTCATTTGACATGGTCTGTTTGTTTAATTTTTTATGGCATTTCTCAATGCGTTTCAAATATGATAGTGTATTATAATCAAAATTGTGGATAAACTGTTTGTTTTGTTGTTTTTGTTTAAGTAATTTTGACCATTTCAATCATTATTTAGAACCATGTGCTGTCAATATGATAGACAATAGTCTACTGGCCATATTTTGATATTGTATAGAGAGCTGAAGGTACAGTTCATATACATATCAATCAGACCACCACAAAAAATAAAAATACAGCTATAAGATAAATATTAGTGAATAATCCCAAAATTCTATACACTCTGTCAGTGCATAGTTCTTGATAATGACTGAAACGAATGAAAGTACTTGAAGAAAACTTTAAAATAACATAAACTTTGGATAGTTCAGTCACAATTTTGATTCTAATACAAAATGGTTTATATATAAATTGAAAAATACTATATAATATTAAACAGACATACGTTTATTGAATTTAATAAAGTTTTTTTGGATGACTACTTGGTGTCTAAGTTTGCATTATATATATATATATATATATATATATATATATATATATATATATATATATATACAATATATACAACTGTGATTACTTACATGGTGGTTAAGCTAAATAGAGCACAAGTGATTTTTTTTCAAATATCAGAAGAAATCTGTAGCTAATAAAAATGAAAGGTCTTCAACACAACATGGTGATTGTCAGTTTCCTAGTTCAATGCAATCTTCAGATGAAAGAACATTGCATTAAAGTGTGAGACTGACAGTTATCATGCAGTGTTAAGTCCTAGGTGTATCTATAAATGCTCTATTTTGGATATTAGACTCTTTTCTTCTATAATATATAACATTTTAAACAATACACACACATGCACACATATATTTTCAATACATAGCCTTCCAAATATAGATGGTATGTGTGAGAGAAGATTTCAAGGAGGCATATATGATCCTGGTAGATGAGCAAAGTGTAGAGGGCAACAGCTTTGTAAAGCTTATTTTTTTTCTTTCTGAAGGTTCTTGTTGCTCCTGATGTGTTTGTAAAGTTTGCCAAATGCTGTGTTTACCTTTGCCAGTTTGTTGTTTATATCTTTGTCCAAGTTGGCATCTGCCTGCCAAAGACCTTGTTCTTTGATGAACTCGTTAATGATTAGCAGAAGAGAGTAATACAATGGGAAAGATAAAAAACAGATAAAAAAAAAGCTGCTTATCTCTTGTAAAATCCAATATTATAGATATTAGAGAATACTGATAGAGGGACATGATGACAATGGATATTCCAGGCAATCTCCCTTTCTAGCATAAACCAGAGATAGTGGTAACAGCATACAACTGGTGCTCTCTTCAGTTGCCAGACCTTCTCCCAAAATCACAATGGAAAAACTTACCTGTCCCACATTGCACTTAGTAATTATCAGTGAAACTACATAATTCATGTAATCATCTTTTAAATATTTGTTTGAAAATCCAAGCTATTATATATATATATATATATATATATATATATATATATATATATAAATTCATGAATCATTCATACAAAAAACAAATATAGAGGTTAATGATTTAAATGGTGAGAATACATCATCAAAAACAATATAAATAAGATACACCAACCCCAAACCTGTATATGAATGATATGATCCCTGTTTATAAATTCCAGTTGCATAAGGTCTTTTTAATTTTTTACAAGCTTTCATGTGTTCCTACAGACATCCTGAGGTATGGAAATAGATTTTGTTCTTGTTTTTACTTCTCAGTAATAAAAGGACAACGAAAATAGAGATGTAATCTGAAAAAATGCTATGAGAAATGTGTTATTGTTTTGGAACGTGCGGTCGCAACGCTGAGTTTGAATTTAAATTTTAAGGTTTTACATTTTTGTACAAATATAGCAATAAGAGAATTCTTTTTTACTGGTAGATTTTCCGTCAATATGGCATGAACTATATTGTTCAATAATTACAGTAATGTCACACTTATTATCCGAAAGTTGCACGTTGGATCAGTTATTTTAATTTCAATTTATATTTGTTTTTTGTATGAATGATTCATGAATTTATAAATTATAATTACACCTTTTAATTGAAATAAATATATATATATATATATATATATATATATATATATATATATATATATATATATATATATATATATATGATAAAATAAAGAACATATAGGAAATGTATATCAATGTAACACATTTCTCTATGATTAACACTTCATCAGAGATTGAGAGAAGACAGACAAAAAAATACATGCATTAAAACTGGGTCTGATGGGTATGTTGGATTTACAACTACACCCAAAACACCCAAATCTAACATACCCATCAGACCCATTGTGTCTGGTATCAACAGTGACACTTAATGCAGAGAATACAAAATATAAATATGAAAAATATGGTTATGGTGTAGCTAGGCATCAAATCATTATAGACCAACATACCCCCATCATGAAATGCTTCATTATATTGAGAAAGCATCTCAAAAAGTCCAAAGAAAAGCTTCTTCTACCCATCCACAAAATTGTAAAAATATGCAAACTAATCACTAACCACTGCTTCTTCTCTTTCACCAATATTCTCTACAAGCAAAAATTCAGATGGGGTCACCTATCAGTAGTGTTCTCGCTTGCCTTTTTCTAGAATTCTTAGAATTCAGTCCACTTAGACACATCATACCAACAACTCTACTTACCTAATATATATATATATAGATGATGTCCTCTTATTATATCCCCAAGATACAAACCTATTAGACATAATAATGAAACTCAATAAGGTTGAAACTACCATTGAATTCATACATGAATTTGAAATAAACAATTCTCTACCTTTCCTTGACATCTTATTAATATGCAACAATGAGAAATTAGATTAAACCCGCAAACAAAAATAATCTAATCAACTTCTATTCCCACCACAACCAAAAAATAAAAACTGGACTAATCATACAATTCTACCTCAGAGCCCTTAGGATATTTAGCCCAGAATACCTAAATGAAGAAGAGAAATGTATTGAGAAAACTTTCAGACTTTTCCACTACCCACATCACTTCATCCTCGGTGCTAAAAAAAACAAGCTTACAAAATCCACAAAGCTAAAAAACAGACACCACCAATAACACTTCTAACAAAAATTACACAAAATTCATAAGCCTGCCCTCCAACAATCTTTCTACTAAACTTACATGCAAATTAGTCATCCCTAATACTAGGATTGTTACCACCACCACCTCCGAGACAATCGGAGATATAATTAAGAAGAAAAATAAACCCAACATCAATTCAAATCACAGGATTTATCAAATAAATTGTTTACAATGCAAAAATGTTTATGTGGGAGAGATATCACGTGGTCTTAAAGCCAGCATTTATGAACACAAGGGAGACTTGCATTTGGACAAACAAATTGTGTCTTAGTTGCTTTATTGCCTTGCCTGGGGTGAAATGATTAAGAAAAAATATATAGGGGAAAAGTTCTCAATATCAGAAAGCATTTATAGATATAGACAATGTGGACATAAGAATCATCATTACATAGTGACTGTCAGCTTCATGCTTCAGACTGAGGATGATATTGAGGCATAAAACTGGCTGTAACCATGCAATGTTGATTCCTCTACAAACACACACACACACATACTCTCTGTCTCTTTTTACATATATATGACAAAAGAAATGAATGATAAGGGATTGTTCTATAATACATCTGTACAGATAAATATTTATTACTGATACCCTCAGTGTCAGATTTGACTATTTTCTTGCCAAACTAAATCCTGACACAATGTATATTATATAAAATCATGTCTAGCTCTGGTATACCTGGTCCATTAGAAGTAAAGTTTAATGTTGGTGACTTCTGACCTGGTCACTTTGTGGTTAGCTTATACTGGAATACACATGAATGACCAATGGACAGTAAAATTAGAATTAAGAGGAATTATAGCTGAGGTTGAACTTTTACTCTCAGATTTAAAATTGAATGCACAGATTAAGAAATGACCTGTGTTGTGAGCTCTTTGGAACTAAGCATCTTGGTTTGTGCATTTGATCCATGTGGCTTAAACTTTCCAGTGATTATTTCGTGGAGACTTTAGCATAGCTTAAATGATAAATGATTTAATATGCAGACTTAATATTTACTATCATATCCCATTAAGATTAAAGTATTGTGTTGCCTAAAAATAATTCCATGAACCATTTTGGAATTATGAATTTTACAAGTACGAAATATTTTAATTTTAAGCCTTGAGATACAAAATAATACATTTTATTCTCAGGACCAATTCTTAATCACACCAGTTCATCAGGTTGCATTTTGGATTTTCAGAACTCAGAAGATCTCTTCAAAAACCTCTGTACTATCAAAAGAAATTTCTTAATCCAAAATTGATCTGAACAACTATTTGATTTAGTCATTAGTAATTTCCATTTCTGGGAACCAATTATAATGATGAATGTATCAACTTAACTACTAATCATGTGCAGCAGTTAAGAACAAAATTGACCTTACATCAATCAATTATTACCTTTTTCAATTGCTACAAAATGCTTTGAACCTGTGGAATTGTACTTAAAATCTATCAAAGAGCTGCCTGATAAGTGGCAACATATTATTGCAAATAATGGTGAATATATCATTGAATAAAATTGAATATTTATTTTTTGAAGAATAAAGTTGATAAACAAAAGCACAAATTATTTTTAATTCAAACTTGTAGATAGTTTTGTTTTTTTTTACTTTAGAATATTTGCCCCAAATACCAAATTCCAGAGCTTCTTTGTTCTTTGCCCATGCAATTTCTAAATTTCAACAGACCAAGACTATTTTTCTTCCTCAACATAATGTAAGAATTGTATCCTCAGACAGACTAGACACATTTATGTGTTTACCATAAAGAAATGTAAGGAATATGATATGACTTCATATTTTCTTCAAGTTACAGCACAAGAAGCCTATAAATACATAAGTAGTCATCTAAAAAACAGTGTAAATTATTCTCAGAGTGCATTATGTTGAAAATTTTATTGTTTTCCAGTTCAGTAAGTTTTGTGAAATGCTAAAAGTCTGTAGGATTTATTTCCTTTGTGAATTCATGATTTTACTTCAAGATAACTTTATATCTACAACTTCATAAATTCCCCTATAATACATTTTTGTCATTCAGTTCTTACTGAATAAAGTGATATGTGCCAACTGATTTTCCATTGATATTTGTATACAAATAAGTATTGATTGATAAAGTAAAAGAACAAATTCTTTTTTATGGTAATATTATAATTCAAATTTAGGGATACATATATACATATACATGTATATATATATATATATATATATATATATGTATGTATATATTTTTTTTTTTTTAATTTAAAAAAAATAATAAATTTAATAATTTTATCATAAAATACAATGTTGTAAATTCTATAGATCAATAACTATACCTCTCAACACATTCAGCTGTATTTATTTATCACCTTGGCCATTAACTGTTTTGCTAAGATTCTTGTCATTTTCTCTTTGGACATTAAACAAAAAGAGTTGATAAACTGTAAAAAGGAAGTCAAATCAAAATTGGACTTTAAGCAGGCATTTTAATATATCATCACTAATAGAAATATCACATTGGCTACAGACAATAAGCAAAACAATTTTTTTTTAGATTTTATATAAAACTGATTAAAAGGACAAACAATATTAGATTATTTTTTTAAAATTTGAGCAGGAAATTGTTTTAGTGAAGCGAAGATATAAAATAAATTACCAAAAGGAAAACATGATAAAGACTGCAGTCACTTTATAATTATTTGAAATTTGGATTTTAATGAACATGTGCACAAATTAGAAAAAAAAATTAGTTGGATAAGATGTAAAACTTAATATGTAAATAGAAAGAGATATTTGACTCCTGAACATTTTTAGAAAACAGAAGTTTGAATGATTATACAATGTTAAAGAGACTTGCAGTTGGTTTTACTAAATGAAGTGAAAATTGAATATTGTCTTTTACTTTGTCAGAACATGTGTTATAATGTTTATAATCTCTTATCAAAGTTGTCATCAGGATATTTTTTATGCATAAGTTCTTAAGTCTATAGCATTATCATGTTTTAACTATCATTAATACCAGTCATTGTTAAAAGAAAAAATATGTCATATTTCTTTTGATGAACATTGAATTGTTTTAATAAACTCATTGCATCTGTATTTACACCTGTACTTATTTTTGCATATTCTCATTTATGTATAGATAAGTATTTCTACATGTAATGATATATATATATATATGATACATAATTACCTTGTATAAATTCACATTTATGTTAGAACTTGAACATTTTTACATCCATATGTACATGCACACAACAATCAAAGTAAATATCTTATTTAACTTATAATCTATATACACATCTCAGTAGGTATGTATTTATACAGAAAAGTATATTATGTATATTTTGATATCTTAATGAATTTCACTGTAAGTTGTAGTTAAAACTAACTAGACAATCATTTCATACATGCACATATGGAAATGGACACTACATATACACACTTTATATATATTCTCTATACATATGTATGATATACATAATACATATATATATTATATATATATATATATATATTATACATATATAAAGCTATTCTCATTGTAAGTAATACTTTGCTAGAAACAAAAACACAGGCAGCTTAATCACACATCAAAGAATATGAATTCATTTTTCCCCTTCAGTAAAATTTTTTTCTTAAGCACTTGAAAGTGTCTTTGACAATCTCTAATTGAAAACAGCAAAATATCCACAAAGTATCTTTGGCACATAAAAGATAAAATATTGACAACAGTCTACAAAGTTTTCTCTCTGATATAAAATTTTTTTTTTTTTTTTCTTAAATTTTATTAGCCTCTAGCAATTATGAATATTTTTTTTTATTTTAATTTTAATTTTTCCAACTTTGGCACTTGTGGATAGTTAATTGTGATGGGGAATCGAGATTACTGTTACCAACCAATTGTTCAATGCTTGAACACTTGTCTTTAAATATTTCACATTCTTTTTGCAACTACTGACATGAATCCTAAAGTACTCAGGTAGATTCCCTCTTGTTTAACATCAGTTCTAATTTACATTAAACAATCAGAAATTACTGATAAGTACACGAATAGTGTTGATGTTTAATCTGATCCTGTAAAGGAAATTATGTTTTCTAAAATTTGAAACATCACAACTTAATAGACTGGTTATGAGTAGCTAATACTGATAAAAAGTGAAGAACTAATGAGGCTGTTTATTGTAATGTCGTCTTTAAGTATTCTTATCAGATAAAGTGAAGCTAGAATGAATCATCAAACTACAAGAAAATCAATGAGAAAAAAAAATGAACAGAGAAACATAAGAGACTGATAAGCATAACATCATTTCAGAGTGTGATCACCATAAGGTTTTACTGTGTCATGTAAGACAATTTTTCTCTTCAGAATCTATCTTACCCATTCTATAAGTCTAACATCCATGCTTAGAATATTGCTGCCACATGTGGCCCAGTGCTCCTGCTATCTTGAGATCCTTGATAAAATCCATAGAAGAATCAGCAATATTATGGGTCCTAATCTGGCAGCCTGGCTTCAGTTACTTTTCCACCACTGTAAGGTTACCTCTCTGTGCCTTTTCTATAAATACTTTCATGGTAATTGTTCGGATGAGCTCTTCACTATTGTACCTAGACTTTTTTAATTTAATTGCAGTACTAGACTGCCATCAAGATCTCATCAATTTATAACTGAGATGGCTAGATGTAACCATAAATTCTATGCTAACCATTTCTTTCCTTGCACACCTTACTTAGGGAACTCCCTTCCAGCTTCATGTTTTCCAGCCAACTTTAATCTTCAAAGATTTAAATGCAATGTCAATCACTATCTGCTCTCCTCCTGATTACTTTTTTCTCTTCCTGCTCATTATTAATAATTCAATTCCTAACTCTTCCATACCCTGTAACCCATTGTCTCTTAGTGAATTTTCTGCCTTGCTTAGGGTGATACTGAGTAAAAAAAAAAAAAAATACGCCAGTCAATTTTGAATTGGTGCCATTGTATTACAATCATAAGAGCAAGGATTGGAATTTCTGGCAGTTTGGAGAACTATTCAATGAGACAGAACTGATTAATAATACCATCATTGATAACAGTAATTTTACAACCCACCAGATATATAGTCACTCACTAAAGTCACGTAGAGTCCGCTGAGTAATATAGGATGTCAGCTCTAAACCCTCTGCAATGGTATCTGTAACAAATATATTTTTAGGGGATGGAGTTCTGAGTCCCATACCCAACCAGGTTTAAAATCAGAATTGTATTTCTAGAGTAGTTGCCAGCCAAGACTGAAGAACCAAGTCTGCTCTACTATTTTAACCTATAGCTGGGGGATAAAACATGGATTCACAGCTTTCCTTACGGAATTTGTACAAAAGTGACAGGAATTCAAACTCAACTCACCAAATTCTCATTCCAAGTCACTAACCATTAGACCAATTACACATCACATCCATACTGAAAATATATATATATATATATATATATATATATATATATATATATATATATATATATGAAAACTTAAAGAATAAGCACATATGCTATGCCATAAAAATCTCCTGAGCCAACCAAGTATAGATATGAATACAGTATGGGAACCAGTAATAAGGAGTGCTAAAGAAAAGCAATGAATAACATCAAAAATTGCATTATAAGCTCTGGTAAAAAATGTATAATAATAACAGAAAAATTACAATATGAACATTAATAAAATATGGTTGCTGAGACATAAGGTTTATAAGTCCCAAAAATTCATACACAGATGTCCTCAAGGACACATGGCCCAGTAGACAAAGATGTTG